>CAUYRT010006603.1:0-15692 GCA_963574885.1 Lepilemur ruficaudatus
CTCTGCCTTGGGTGTCAGTTATAAATGGCAGAATTTGAAAGTAGAGACTTAGGCCAGTAACAGTTCCATAAAAAACCATGGAGGTGACATGAGAGAAAGCATCCTGACTGGAAGTATTCAAGCTTTTGACGAGAGATTTCCAGTTTTAGATCAAGTTTGGATTAGATAGCCTTCAAGGTATTCTGCCATTTAAAAATTTTATAATGTCATGATCTTAAGTCCAATTTAAAGGACAGCGGCTGATGGTGATTGTATAACGAAGCCCATGTTTTCCTGGGGTATTTTGCTATCTTGTATGTTTCCTGATATCCCCTCTCCATTTTAAGGGAGATACAAGTTATAAGATCTTCCTCACTTAAGGTTTTCTTTCATGGGAAAAGCAGTAGCACCTGCATCTCACAGTTTGGAAAGGATAAACCGTTTTGATCTGTTGGCTGAAGCCAAAGTGAAGAGGTAACCACACCTTGGCTCTGGGGAGGGTGGGGGTGGCAGCTGAGGAAGGTTCAGGAAGGAAAAACAAATACAGTCAGCCCTCCTTCCATATCCACATTTATGCATCTTGAATTCAACTAACCAAGGATCAAAAATACTTAGAAAAAATAACAATACAATGATTTTAAAAAATGCAAATTTTAAAAAACAATAGAGTATAATCATTATTTACATAGGATTTGTATTGCCTTAGGTATTGTAAGTAATCTAGAGATGATCTGAAGTATACTGGAGGATGTGTGTATGTTATTATATATGCAAATATTGCACCATTTTATATAAGGAACTTGAGCACCCTTGAGTTTTGGTATCCAAGAAGTGTTCTGGAACCAATCCCCTGCAGATACCAAAGGATCACTCTGTGCTATAAGGTGAAGCACTTCCAGAAGCCACTGATGTAGGAGTAGAATAGGCATGCAATTACTTCCTTATCCTTGCTCAATAAAACATCAGCATTAAAAGAAACATCTGGAAAACCTGATGTTATTATAGGAGCTGACCTCTGATCATAAATGATTTCAGGACACAATTCCCAACCTACACTATATGGCAAAGTAAGAAAATAAGAAATTCTCTTCTTTTGCCCTGGGTCACTCATTGCGTTTCCATAAAAAAAATCATTTTTGTCTTAGCCCATTAAGGCTGCTATAACAAAATGTCATAGCCTGGGTGGCTTATAAACAACAGAAATGTATTGCTTATAGTTCTGGAGACTAGGTAGTCCAAGGTCAAGGTGCCAGCAGATTTGGTGTCTAGTGAGGACCCACTTCCTGGCTCATGGACCTTGCCCTCTTGTTGTGTGGGCCCTCATCCCTTTCATGAGGGTTTCATCTTCATGACCTAATCACCTCAAAGGCCCCGCCTACTAATACCCTTGCATTAGGGGTGAGGATTTCAACATATGACTTTTAACACTCAGACCATATAGCAATGCTCTGTTTCTTTTGCCTTATCAATAGTTAGATTTTGCCACTCTGATTGTACATTTTTTTCATATTTGAAGCATCCCTGGTGTTTATAATAACCACCTCCAGCCTGCCACATGGAACTAATAACACATCCACACAAAAGATTCCATTTTTCATCAAGGGCATCCTCCAGAAAGAAATTACCCACTGACTAGTCAGAGAAAGGTCCAGAGATTATTACAAAAATTGGGGGAGGCAATGAATAATGTGAAGAAATTCAATGTTCCCAGTTATTTTCCTCCCACACTCATTTGTGTCCTATGTGATTATTCATTATCCACCCAAACTGCATAATGCAAATTAATTTCAGTGTGTTGTAAGTTTTGACCATCAGTGCAGTTTGCTGTGATTAGCAAATCTTAACCTAAAGGGTTCACCTATAAGTAAGATTATTTTTTCAGTTTTGGATGAAGGTACTTGCTATATTAACTCAGGTAACTCACATTGCCTTTCTTTCTTTGTCTTTGTCTTCTACTGTCTATAAAATATAACACATTTTTTCTTCTCCATGTTTTATAACTAAAGAAAAATAAAAAGGGGTTTGATAATGACAGACACAAATGATTCAAGTAATCACACTGATACTTCCACTAAATTACACAGTTTCAACATGTAATTTCTAATGCAGGCTACCATGAAAGCACACTGTAAATCATTTTCTGAAGCAATTCACAAGGTAACAGAATTTCTACTCCCCCCCCTACCTTTTTTGGGGGCAAAATAAAATTCCCATCTAGATTAAGCCATATATGTGTTATATATGTAAGAATCAACATAATACCATAGTAGGACTCAAAAAAAATGTTATTTTCTCATTTTGCATCCTTCTAATTATCAATTTTTGTTCATTCTACAAATATTTATTGAATGATGACTATTTTTCTAGGAAGCATGTTAAACATCACAGGCTCTCACTGTATCTATGTTCCTGGTGACAGGATGGCTTTACATGGCCTGTGTGATTGTTTCACATTTTCTATTGACTTCACTTCTATTTAGCCAGATAGTAATGAATTGATTGTATGAAAATTATAGCCAATATAAATTAGGAACCCTTTTGTTTCCCTATGTAGGTCTTTCTTAATTTCTGATGGGTCAGGTCTTAATACCTTGTTCCTAGTACTTAGCTCAGTGTCCCAGTGCTTGACACAAAATAGGCTCAAATAAAAATTAGTTAAAATATAAATAACAATCATAGCGCTAACTGACAAATAGCCCTATCATCACGGTATGACCTAGGGCAAGTCACTTCACCTGATGTTTTCTTCATTCAGAAAATGATAGAGACAGACAAGGCTGATGGTTCCCAACCAGTTGAGTCAAGACTGGAGTTATTGCAAAGATATGAAAGTCCACATACATCCTAAGCTTGTGTAAAGACTGAACACATTGTCATATACATGTGTATATGCAAAACATATATAAAACAATCATAGCAGTTTCACATACATGTATGTTTTTATGCCTAAGAAAACCAGTGTCATTTAAAAGCATTGTTGAATTTATAATAGTTTTTGTCACTATGTATTTACTTAACGAGCGCATATAGAAAGTACAATTACAACCGTTTTGACATTCTAAAAGACCTTCACTCTCCTACAGGACATCACTGGATTGGGTGATCTTCAATGTTCCATCTAGCACAAATATCTGTGCTTCTGAGGTCAAAGCAGAAAATATTCCTCCAGTGTTACATATAAACACAGCAATTAACCAAATGGAAAGTGGCAAATATAGCCAATTAACTTCATAAGTAGAAAATGTGAGCATTTTCTTTTTTACTAAAGCTACTCCATGACTTGCTGTTTTGTTGTGGCACTCCCCCCATCCCCCACCATGTTATGCAGACATGACCCTGTTTTCTAGAGCAAGTTCTAAGTTCTACAGACAAATGACCCCTTTCCCTTTGTGCAGTAAGTGGCTGGATCATACCCTATAAACCAGGGGTAGCTGTCAGTTAACGCTTGATTAACCACACCCCATACCCATAGTGCAATGGCAATAAATGTTTTGGGGGGATGAATAAAGAGGCTTCTGGGGACATCTGCTACATGCTCAATGGAGACCGACAGTGAAGGAGGGAATGATAGGCATTTCTTCTGAACCATTCTAACCTGCACCCTGCAGATGGGGCACACACAGACCAAGGGTACAATGCTCATGAGTCAAAGAGAGGTTGCTCTTCCTTGTTCTTGAATTCCGTATCAGTATATATGATCAAAGAAAAAATAATTTGGACCATACAATGAAGAGAGATAATGAAATGATTGCAACTTGTTTAAGAATATAAACAACTACAGTGACTAACAAAATTACATTTGATGCAATATTTAATCCACTTATAGAGATGTATGTTTTCACTCTATGTTAACTTGCAGAGACATTTGAGAAGAAATGCCTGTATGGTAAAGATATAAAAATGGCATTATTTCAGTTTCAGTTTTGCCTGAAGACCCAAGTCCTTACCAACCAAGATTTGAATACAAGATGGCGAGTAAAAATCAATTTATGACTCTTAGTCTCTCAGCCATATGGAGGATATAAAACCGATATTCATATTGAGGGTTCAAATGGTAGGCTTGGAAATTAAAATAGAGTTCATTTTAATAAGTTGTGCTATAAATCCTTTGGATATAGTGAGTGTTGAGGAGTTTGTCTCTCACCTTAATCCTAGTGAAAGTGTTCGGAAATCTTGGTATGTATCTCCTGGGGCTTGCAGACTATACTAGAGTTCCCCACAGAGAAAGAACCAATAAGATATATTATAGATACGAATAAAGATATATGAAAGGAAACTTTAAGGGGAATTGGCTCACACAATTATGGAGGCTGAGAAGTCCCATGACAGACCATCTGCAAGCTGGGAACCCAGGGAAGCTTGTAACATGGTTCAGTCCAAGTCTGTAGGTCTCAGAGCCAAGCACACTAATGGTGTAACTCTCAGTCTAAGGCAGAAGGCACAAGAGCCCGGGTCCCACTGGTGCAAGTCCTAGAGTCCAAAGGCTGGAAACCTATAGTACTGACAACCAAGGACAGGAGAAGAAGGGCATCCTGGCTCCGATGGGAGAGAAAGCAAGAGCGAGAATCTGTTCTTCTTCCACCTGCTCCCTAGCTGATTGGGTGGTGCCTGCTCACATTTAGGGAGGATCTTCCCCACTCAATCCACCAACTCACATGCCTGTCTCCTCTGGAAACACCCTTGCAGAAACAATGCTTCACCAGCCATCTAGGCGTCCCTCAAGCCAGTCAAGTTGACACTTAAAATCAACCATTATGGCGACCGATGTCTGTCTGATTCGCACTGTCACAGTCCACGGGAAGAGAGATGGTGGCTGAGAACAGTTTTGATGGTGGCCTGAGGAGAGAGCAGCAACCTATGCCCTCAGAGTGTCAGAGCAAAGAAAGCTGATGTGCTTTAGGCTCTGCCCAGCCATGTGAGGAGACTCCATCGGAAGGAAAAGGAAGGCGTGTCACTGGTGTGTAGGAACTAAGAGCTGAAGAAGGGATTGTAAGCAACCCCCAGAGGACAAATACCCAACTCTGTCAAGGACATTGCAGATGGAAAGCATCGAGTGAATTGATGGGATGGACTAGGAACCCTTGCAGGTGTGGACTCCAGGCTGCAAAACACTTGGGTTACATCCAGTGAGATGACTCTATTTCCATGGTCTTGCTATTCCAGTGAGAAGATGCACTATAATATAAAGTCTTCATTAGAAGGACCAGGAAAATAGCAAGTAGAATTCCTCTTCAATTAATGTTAAAGAATTTGATCACAAAGGAAAAAATAAATTTTCATATTGGCATCTACAGGTATTGTGATTGGAATTCCAACGCCACAGTGGCATGTGCCAGCTCTAAAAATGTTTCTTCTCTCTTCAGCTGTGGACGGAGCCACTTTGGTAAACTATGCTAACGGTATATTCACTTCATCACCAAAGCTATTCCAGAACATTCTAAGTACTTGTTTCTTATTTATAACCTGACGCTTGACCCTATAAACATTATTCTCATCAATTTCAGTGAGTGACTTAATGAAAAACAAAAACAAAAACAAAATCCAATAACTCTAGCTTACTGAAAGCCAATAAAAATAAACTTTTGGATAAGCCAAAGTCCTGAGAAGAAAGGGAAATAAAGCGCTGAATACTAGTGCTATACATGTTTGGTAGAAATATGTATGATACTTTTAACTCTAACTCTGGGACAAAAAAAAAAAACCCTCCTGGTTAAAAAATATCTACTAAACACCATATCATGATATCATACCACATGAATTATTTAAAAACAGGAAAATACAGGTCCCAGGAAATTTTTTTTGCATCACTATTAAAAACATTATTATTCATTGAAGAAAGAGCAGTGTACCCTAGTTAAAGCCCTTTCAAGTTATTAAAAAATATTAAGAACTTCATCAGTAGCAATTGCCATTTCTTTTGTCACTGAATGCAACTCCTTCTTTAATCCTGTTGGACACTCCAGTTGGTTTGGCCATAACAAAGAGTGCTTTGTTCTTGCTGAGTCAGTGTAGCCAGCAATAGTCACTCACACTCCTTATTAAGTATTTTTGGCTCTCTACTATGTGGTAAAATGGCAGGAGAATGCAACTTGAACCCTATGCTCAGTAGAGCCACGTGGCTAGATCTGGCCAATGAGTTGTAAGCAGGAGAGACATGCCACTTCTGCCAAGCACTTTATTAACACATATGTGTTGGTGTGGGAACACTCTCTTCCTTCTCCCATAGAGGCCAGCAGGGATCCAGGGGCTGAGGACCTTGAGGAGTGATGCCCCCACATGCCTGAGTCAGCCATGTGCCACAAGTGAGGAAGAAAACTTTGCTTTAAGCCCCTGAGATTTGGAGGTTATCATCTATTAAACTACCCTGACTGATACAAAAGTCTTAATGCTTATCTCCTTACTGATATTTGCTGATCAGATCACCTACTGAATATGCCTGGACTGCAACTCAGTGCATATTTTTATTAATAAAAAAATCTACGAATTGTATAATTGGAATTTGGGCTAATATAGATAATAAATTTCCCATGAAAGGTCACTCAGGATAAACATCAACTGATCATGGATAGTCATGATGGATTTGCACGTAAACCCACAGATGGATGTTGTTCATTTGGTAAGAGAGAAATGACATGCGTTTATCATGACCGAGAGTAGCAGAACGAAGCAGGGTCGCATCAGGAGTGCTGACAGCTGCAGTGACAGCACAGCGTTCGTGCAGGTGCTGTGCGACCAAGGACATTGCGTTCAGGCTGGGTGCAATTCCGCTCAACCTACGTGAAAATTAATAATAATCACTGAGTGTTTACTATGAGCATCACATTATAATGCATATAAAGAGGTGTTGAACAATTTGGCAAAAAAGAGAGTTATGCAAATTATGCCTATGAACTAAGATGATTTGAAAAACAAAAGTGGTTAGATTTACGAAGGGCAGAAAAGGAAAATGCATTAAGGGGAATATTCTGTGCTGCTCCTCTGGGGAGCTTTTTCCCAACAGAGCCCCGGGGAGCTTTGCCCCAGTCTGGAGTTGCCTGTGTCTGGATGGGTAAATCTATCTGCTTTGGGTGTTCAGCACATTTGCCCGCAAATCTAAACCACATCCTTCAGGGTAGCCTTTATCAGTAATAATGGTTGTAACGTGATCTCCTTGGCCTTACTACTTAATTCTCTTTCTTAATTTTTTCAGAATCTGGGCAGGGCAGCAGGTGTTGTTCATTGATCTCCTCAAATACAGTCATGGCAAGTTCTCATGGAGAAGCCCAGCCTTAAGCTGAGTTTGGAAGGAAAGAAGAAGCAGGATTTGGAAGTGGAGACGGTGGGGAGAATTCCAGAGTGCAGTGCTATGGCACAAAATAAAGGACTAATATTCTTATCTGCATGTATTTTAAGTTCTGTAAAGTGCTTTCATGTACATGATACAAATGTGCCCTATGTACCCTATCTACACAGATAGGGTAGATCCTACGCTCTCTCTGTGCCCAGTCACAGGCAGCCATGTAAGGAAACAGACACGGGTCCTGTTTTGTGCTGACATTCTAGTGCAGAAGAAGTTAGATAAGAAACAAGTATTAATAATAAGCACAGGAAGCATTTTCAGATACTGATCAGTGCCATGAATAAAAATAAAGGAGAGGAAGGAGGCAGAGGGTAGTGGGGGCTGGCTCTTTTGCGCAGGTGGTTAGAGAAGTCAGGGCTGTGACATGGTCTTTGAGTGGAGTCCTGAGTGCCAGGAGACAGAAAGCCCCAAGGAGAAATAGGAGGGAGAGAAGAATCTCAGGCAGAGACAAAAGGATACAGACCTCCAGGGAAAACTTGTTTGGCTTCCTAGGAGGCTGGTGTGGCCCCAGGGAACGAGGAGGGGTGGGCCCAGGAGAACAAAGTGCTAATAGGCTAGCAGCAGCTGGAGGAGGACCCTAAAGTCTAAGTACAGGGGGCTCTGAAATGAAAGAAAAGGCCAGTGAGAGCCAGGACAGCACTCAGAGAAGGCAAAGTGATTAGAACATTCTTGAAAATGAATTTGTTGCTGAGTGTGGGGTGTCTCGCAGAATGTCAGAAAAACTGGCCAGTGGCCATGCTAATATTTCAGGTGCAAGATAATTAGAACCTAGCCTTGGGCAGTTATTGCAGGTGCTAAAATCTGAAAACTCACAGGGAGGTAAAGTTGGCAGAGCTGGGAGACAAATTGGATGACAAGGGCAAAGAGGAGAGAAATGACAGGCAATTCGAGGTCACTGGCCGGCTTTCACTGTCAGTGACAGCAGAGATAGGACAGGAGGCCATCTGATGAATGATCATGCCCAGGGAAGATGTAGTCAACAATGACAGGAACTCGCAACAAAAAATGTACGTATCGTCCAGACAGCCATGTTTTTTTAAAAGAAAAAAAGTATAGACCAGACACAAAAAAGAAAATCGGAATAAAAGCCACAAAAATATCTATCACAAACCCACTATTCTCAAGATAAACTGCAAAAAGACAAATTCAATTTTTAGTAATGAGGACAAAATAAATACTTTCAGCAAGTTGATATTGCAATACAATCATTTTCATTAGGTGTCTTCAAAAAATAAAAATGGAGATGTGTATAGATTAATTTGGTAGCAGGAAAAAGAAATAGGGTATTTTTTTTTTTTGTCTTTTTTAGACACCAGTGAAAAGCCAAGGGATTTGAGAACTGTAAGAAAGCTCTGAGAAGCACATTATCCAAGATTTATGCTGGCTTGAAGAAAAACTGCAAATGACCTGGGCTGCCTAGTTAACTA
Organism: Lepilemur ruficaudatus; assembly: GCA_963574885.1. Classification (NCBI taxonomy): domain Eukaryota; kingdom Metazoa; phylum Chordata; class Mammalia; order Primates; family Lepilemuridae; genus Lepilemur; species Lepilemur ruficaudatus. The sequence continues at coordinate 8,746 of CAUYRT010006603.1, forward strand.
GGAAAGCTAACCCCAAACAAGCACCTTTAAAATGAGGTTGTCAAAAATAAGTATAAAGTAAAATTATTTCCCTAGTCTCAAAATGAGATTTCCAGTAGAATTTGTTGTTCTTTTTTAAAGCGGAAAAAAAAATACACAAAGAAATTGAATTTTACAACTAAGCATCAGGTTTCAAGTGGACTGATTCTTCAAATCTAACGTTTAGATACTGTCTAGTTTTTAGAAAAGGCCAAATGGATCACAGGCTGAGCATCAGAAAACCTTCTTTTGAGTTCTCTCTTCTTCTCTGTAAGCCTCAATTACTTCTTAGTTATTTCTATAAGATTAAAGAAAATCACAGCAGCCTCCACAGGGATTATGTTTCTTAGCCAGACATCAATCATAGCAAGTCCTGCAATCATTTCCAGTGCTAGACACTGTGCTAGGGTCCAGACTATTAGAGTTCCTAAATTTACACACAGACACGCTTGAGATAGATAGAGAAATATATAGATAGGGAAATGATAGAAAAGAAAAGGAAAAAGGAAGAAAGGAAAGAAAGAAAAGGAAGGAAGGAAGGAAGGAAGGAAGGAAGGAAGGAAGGAAGGAAGGAAGGAAGGAAGAAGGAAGGAAGGAAGATAGATTCTTTCACTGAAGGACAGGTATGAGACAGCAGTCAGGAGACAGCCTCTGGCTGTCAACCATGTCCCAGATTGACTCAACTGCAGAGAACTGCCTCATGAAAGGTCACACCCCTTCCTGGGTGGCTCACAACCTACTGACAACAGTCAATGGGAGGGCATGAAAACCTGCCTGTCTTGGCCCAACTTGGCCCAACTCTGAAGGACCACTGTGACTCTGGAGTTTTCCATGGGGTCTCTGTCGCGGGGCCGGCATTGCAGCTCAGTCTTTCCCTGTCCTCACTCCTGTTTCCTTCTCCTCCCTTCCATATGTTGGTACCAAGGATTTCTTAATTAGCATCCTATATCCTAAGCTCTAAATATGATCTGCTTCGTATACATGAATACATGCATACACATGTGTGAGCATACATATATGTTTTAAAAATCCAAGGGAAGGCATGTTAAGACTTTCACTTTCATTGCCCCTGGCAGCTCTTGGAAAAGAAGGAAAAGAAAGACAGCCAGAACGGAACATGGAGACAAGTGCCTCTGTGCTCCCTCTGAACACCTTCTTCCATGGCTTCCAGCTCCCTCCACGAGTGCTGGCTGGTACCAGCTTCAGAAAAGCCTGTGCCAGTGAAGAAGAAGAGGGGTTGGGGCTGGAAAACCTTTGAAAGTAGGCGAGGGGACTTCCTGCACAACTTTCCCTCCAGGACTCACTGCATGTTCCTTGTGTTGCCTCATCTGATCAACCACCTGCAGTAAAAAGTAGTTCATCCCTGGTGCTGGAATCATTGTCATCTATACTTAAGTAAAAACTGGCTTCTAAGGAACAAATGCTTCTCACCCATGCAGCTTGAAAGTAGATCCACGAGGCAAATTCAGACAGCTATTCTAAATGCAGAGACGGTAGTGCTTGTCACAGGTTAACAAATACTGGCCCATGGGCCAAATCTGCCCTGCCACCTGTTTTTGTATGGCCCACAAGCGAGGAACGTTTTCAGATTTTTCTGTAGTTGACAAAAATAAAAAAGCATAATACTTCGCAATACATGAAAATTATATGAAATCTAATTTTTCAGTGTCCAAATCAACTTTTATTAGAACACAGCCATGCTCATTCATTTATATACAGTCTTTCGCCACTTTTGCACTACAGTGGCAGGGCTCAGAAGCTGTAACAGATACCAGATGGCCTGCAGAGCCGAATATGTTTATTGTCTGGCCCTTTGCAGAAAAACTTTGCCAGCCCCAGAGCTTTGTGATTTAGGGTTTCACGACACAATATCACACATCAGCTTATTGGTGAACACCCAATTTGTATACTCACATAGATAGACTTGCTACCTATACACATGTCTGTAAGTAACTAGCCCCTCAAAAAACACTAAACACCTTCCAAAGAAGTACACAGTGATTTGCAGACCCCAATTTATGCTCAAACCTAAGGGCTTTCTTTCTTCATATCTTTATAGTTCAAAATATCTGCATTACTGGAAAAGTAATATTTGTCAAATAAATGGAGTCATTTTAATGTTAAATAGACAAACGGGTGGATGCATGTTTTAACACAAACGATATGGAAAATGTGTCAGCAATGAAGATACCTGTTTTAGGGTGAAGGGTATTTTAGATCTCTGCCCCCCCCCATTTCCTCAACTAAGGTAGAAAATGTTTCCATGACCTTTTCCCTACAAGCTCCAGGATTTTAATTTGTCCCTGCGAGTCAATGGCTTTGACACAATAGCATTCACTCTCCAGATCCCTAAAACTATATGGCCAAAGATATCAGAAGATTAGAAATGTGCTTTTCAATCCCAAAGGCCACATTATAGGTCAATTAAACAAAAATGGCTGGGGTTTTCATAAGCACTGAAAATCATAAAAATCAATTTTATTATGATTCCCCCCATTGAAACCATCTCTTTGTTTCCCCATCCATCAATTTATTTCTGCAATATGTCTCAAAATAGCACCCAGGAGATTATGCTCGTTCTTATTTTTCAAGATATATCAACCATTGTGGAGTTTACAAACTCCATAAATTCCACAAACTCCATATGGCATTCACAAAGAAATGACAAATGTTTCTTATCTTTTATATTGTTTATGAACACATAATTCATTTTTATTCTATCAGCTGCTTGCCTAAGAAGTTACAATGCTTCCTTTTCTGCTCATCCTGGCTTTAAAAGCCTTTCATAATTTGATCTTACCTGATCTGTCCAACATTGGAGTCTATATTACACACCTGATTTCACTGTATCTCACCCACTCATTTCACTGAATACCAAAGAATTTACTCCTTCTCCATTTGCCATGTGTTTTCTTCAGCTCCTTTGCACGTGCTGCTCTTTCTATACAGAAACCCCTTCTTTCTCGTCTTATTGAAAAAAGACTACTCGTCCTTCTAGAATAACCCAAACTTTCCAACTACCCCAGGCAAAAACAGCCATTTAGTCCATCCGCCCGCCCATTCACCCATGCACTCAGTGGATTCCTTACTGATACTGAACATCTATTATATACTCAAAAATGCACAACAAATAAGCTGTCTCTGTTTGGTTGATAAGAGCATTGAGATAGAAGCAAAGTGGCACGGGACCAAAGAACCTAGACAAAACACACCTAAGTGAGACTGGAGGTTGGCCAGTTTGGAAAGCATTTCTAAGAGGAGGTGATACTGAGTTAGGTTCATGCAGGACAAGCAGAAGGCAGCCAGGTAGATGAGATAGGAAGGGGAAGAAGGAGAGAAGGTATTCTAGTCCACAAGCACAGCAGGGGAGCAACTGGGGCGCCTCAGGGAAAGGTTAAGTCAATAGGGCAGGAAGCAAACCTGCTTCTTGGGCCATTTTGTCATACTTTTGATAGAGCACTTAAAACTTCATATTTTCATTAAGTAATACAAGCTAGAGTTTCCTATTTTAGCTAATAGGGGTGCTTTTACCTTTTGTAACCCATCAGATGTAGGATTTCAATCTTGAAACATTTGTGGCTAAGTGTCATCAAGAAAGGGCTTTGGAAAAGAAATATTCCATCCTTTCTTTATCCTCTTGTGATATAGACTATGACTCAGCCCACGGATCAACCAAACACCTTTACTATGAACAATCGAAAGAGCTCTGAGTCAGATCTCACCCTCTTTATAAAATAGTGTCAGCTCTGAATGATAGACATTACTCAGTTTCTCTTCCACATGACGGAAAGTCATATATTATCTGAATGAGGTGAGGAAAAAAGTAAAATGAGTAGCAATCAAGAGCTGAGATGCAGAATGTATGCGTGAATGTAAAATAGTTTTGCAACTTTCATGCTCACAAATTCCGTTGTCAGTTTTATGTATTGGCTCTTTATATATATTCTCAAGCGTACCTTTATAATAAGAACTATTTCATAACAGTAACCAATCAATTCAGAATTAAAATGGTGATTAGTCAATTTGATATCTAAATTGCCCTGGAGTTGTGGAGAAGTTGCATATTTTACGGCACAGTTCCAACATATTAAATATTTTCATTGAAATTTGATTCATCTTTTCCTGACCTCATCAAACCATTCAGGCCTTACCATCTACAGCAGGACTTTTCAAAGTAGACTCATGGGGTTTGCCTATTTTGCTCATTTGAAATCAGAAGGAATATGGTCAGCAGTGCATTTTGAATCTAGTTAGACATGAATGAATGACACCCAAAACAATTACCTATAATTTTTGATGGAACTTAGCCATAAAAATGGATCATAGTAAACAATGTATCCATAAGCAGCATTCAGAGGATCCTGAAAGTTCTTCCACTGACACAGGAAAATTGTGGCACCTGACAGATTTTGCACCTACAAAAACCTCCATTCAGATGTGGTTAGCACTTTTCCCCTAACCGGAGCTTTGAAGATATGATTAAAAATGTTTACACAATGGCACAGCCTATAATATTGTTAATAACAATAACTAATATTAAATTTAATGTTCATTTCCATAAATGCCAGGAAATTGTCTTAACATTGTCTATATTTCATCTTATTTAATCATAACTGTTTCTATTTAGTAGAAATTACCATTATTATTCCCATTTTATGAATGGGAAAACTGAGTCTTAAAGCTGTCAGTTTCTTTCCCAAGTTTACACAGCTAATAAATAGAGGAGCAGAATTTGAACTAAGGCAGTCTGACTCTGGTCGTAAACCACAGTTTACAGCCCATCAATAACTGTTGCCTCCACTAAAGCCTGTCTCATATTTAGAATGCAGAACTAGAGTTGGCAAATTGGAAATGACAGTGTTACTTTTAAAAACGTGTAAAAGGCAAGAGTTAGAAGGTCTTGGAATTTACCACTACAAAAACTGCATGATTGCAGCAAATATGTGCAAAGTTGTGTTAAAAAGAAACTGGCTCCATGGCCAGGAAGACATAACCACTTGCCACTTAACACAACCAACAGCTCAGAAAGGGGGTTCACCAGAGGCAGCCAGGAAAACACAGGGCCTGAAGAAAGCCTGGGTGATGACCTTCCAATCCTATCAGTGAAAAGCGGGTGGCTTAGCTCAGCCTGTCCAGTCTTAGGGATAAGCATAGCTTTCTGTGGCAATGACTGCACAGTGCTCCTCTTTTCAAATATAGGGTCACCAACTTACTTTCTTTGTTTGTATTTTGTCTGTAGACATAGTTTGAATTGACCAGAAGACACAAGTTTCTGACACCCTTGCCAATTATATTTTTTGCTGCAAATTAATTTGCTGTGAATAAATCCTGCTCTGCCTTAGGTAGCAATATCATGAGCTGGGTTGATGTGTATTTGCGTGCTGCGGGATGGGGTGACTCTCCATGTGCGAACCAAATCAGATGTCTGAGTCTGCAGGGCTGGGCCAGTCCCTGGAGTATCATAGGTTGACCCCCTGAAAGCCATACCCATGGACTTCTTGGGAAACAGAAAAAGGCAGTCCCTGGCGGCCCCAGGCCCTCCTCCTGTACCTTCCATTCAAAACTCCTAAAGCCAAATCAAATCAAATTGGAATTTTTACTCCAAAAAGCCAGAATAGTTATCATAAAGGTCAATCGTTTCACCAATTACTTTTCTATTATCTTTTTAGAGCTTGCCGGAAGCTCATCACTCTTTAAATAAAATGCCATTTTGGTCAGGTACAAGTAACATGTGGTTTGGACAGAAGAAAAATCAAAGAATGCTGGCTCCTTTGGAAATTTAAACACAATGGTCAATTCTAGTCATAACAATCCTTCCAGTGTGCTGATCCTGGAAGCCAGGACCACGGGAAGGTAAAAGAGAAAAGCACAGCAGGACTTTTAACAACACACGCAGTGGGATCTCCTCACCGGATTGACAGACTCCAGCTCTCAGCGCAGCCCATGCACCAGACATCACTGACTCTTAAAGAAATATTTCACACCAAACGAATTCACACTGCTCTGAACATCATAAGCGCAAAACAATGTTTGCTGCTCTCCATTTTTCAAGAGCTTGGTTTTCCAGAAATATTTACCGTACTTATATGGAGTTTTACAGATGATCTCTATTTGACTGCAGCAACCTGAAAACGATATACACATTTACTTACTTACTGGGCTTTATCAGGTTAATTCTTACCACTGTCTTCTTTCATAAGAGAAAAATACTGTTTTTTTTATTTCAGAATATTATGGGAACACAAACGTTTTGGTTACATAAATTGCTTTTGTACCATTTAAGTCAAAGTTATCGTACCCATTAGATGCGAATTTACCCCCCACCTCTCCCCTCCCACCTGCTTGATTTCCAATGAATGTTATTTTCATATGTGCACATAAGTGCTGACCGATGAGTTCCAGTTTGATGGTGAGTACATGTGGTGTTTGTTTTTCCATTCTTGTGATACCTCACTTAGAAGAATGGGCTCCAGCTCCATCCAGGATAATACAACAGCTATTAGTTCAGCCGTATTTATGGCTAAGTAGTACTCCATGGCATACATATACCACATTTTATTAATCCACTCATGTACTGACGGGCATTTGGGTTGTTTCCACATCTTTGCAATTGTAAATTGTGTTGCTATAAGCATTCAAGTGCAGATGTCTTTTTTACAGACTGTGTTTTGCTTTCGATTAATTTCCAAAGATCTGAAATTATGAATGAACTTAATTTTCATTTATATGCTTTTCTCTCCTGCCTCCCTTCTTTTATTCGTCAAATGGATAATAACTTTTTAAGATTAAAAAAAACATATAAGTGAAACCTGCATTAATCAACCCTGAATTTTGTAATGAGATGCAATCACTAGTTAATATGGTTTGATTCTAGACAACTTTGTGATTATCCCGACCAGATACACATTAGGCCCATTTGGACACAGAGC
>CAUYRT010006607.1:0-25441 GCA_963574885.1 Lepilemur ruficaudatus
AAAGGTTACATTAGCTGGATTGACCAATGTTTTTAGTTTTTCAGCAGTAAGAGAACCAAATGTCATGGGAACTAAAGGGTCGCAATCTCCATGGCACTGGAGAATAGAAATATCTCTGTTAGGGCCACTGATAGGACCCTGAAACGAAGCCCGAAGTGGAAGCCAGCAACTGAGTGCAGTGACACCCGCCAGTTTCTGCTGGGTGGTAAGAGCGGTATATAAAGACAAAGCTCCTCCCTGAGAAAATCCTCCCAAAATAATTCTGTTAGAAGGAATGCCATTCTTCACCTCTTGATCTATCAAAGCCTTTATACTTTCTGCTGCATGTTTAATTCCAGGTTCATCCTCCTGTGAATCTGGTGAAAGCCCAATAATATCAAACCAAGTAGGCATAGCCATGTTCATATTTAATGTAACAGGCCTAACTGGCGCATGCGGGCAGATATATTTGATATGTGAACTTCTGATACCTGCAAAGGCTTCTGCCCATCCATGCCCGGTATCCCCCAGTCCATGAAGGAAAATCACCGCAGCAGTGGCCTTCCGGTTGGCAGGCACGACGGCAGGCAGCGGGGCAGACGTGACGTTGCCGCACATACGACGGCTCCGCCGACTGAGGGAGCGCGAGGGAGTGCGGTCGCCTGGCCGCGGCCCAAGGGCGTGAGAGCAGCGAGTCCGGGCGCGGCTCGCCCCACCGGGCGCGCGCTCCGGCGCGTGCGCGCCAAGGGGGCAACGCGACGCCCTCCGCCGGCCCCGCGCGCCCAGGCGCTGCCCCTCCCCCGCCGTCCCTCCGCCGCGCGTCACAATGTCCGGGCTTCTCCCCGCGCCCGCGCCCGCGCCGGCCGCGGCGGGAGGGCTGTGCGGGCCGGCCTCCTCTGCCCGCCACCCGGCCCCGGCCCGCGCCTGCTCGGGACCTTGTGCATCTGTTTCTAGGCCTGGCAGGATGGTCCCCGCTGCCTGACAGGCTCAGGGGACTGATGAGTCCGTGAACACAAGCAGCACGGCCCAGGCCCCAGGCCGAAGGGCGGCACAGTGAGGGGAACCCTGGCTCACACTGACACCTGCGCAAGGCGCTCCCCATAGGTGGGGGGCTCCCAACGGGCCTTGCCAGCTGAGTCTCGGGGGGTGGGGGCACGTTTTATAGACCCAGGTGCCTTGGACTCACCCCAGAGCCTCTGGGGTGGGGACGGGAGAAGATGTGTGATTCTGATGATTAAAGGTGCAACTGCTGGGCCAGTTCCAAGGGCCTCCCCTCCCACCCTTCTGGAACCAGAATTCAGTGTCTCTCGATGCTGAGGATGGGAGAGGCAGATCAGGGAGATGCAGCCTATGAGGTCGTGACCTCCAGCTCTGCCAGGTCAACAGGCTCCTGCATTTCAAGGGACTGAGGCTGTGGCCCCTCTATGCAGGTGGGCCCACCTGTGGGCTGTTCCTCCCTCAACGCACCCTCCTGGGGACCTGGAGCTGCCATCTCACAAGCCAAAAGATTCATGCCCTGGAAATGAGGAAAGCAGATGTAAGGAGAGTTGAAGGACAAGGAAGGGCTTCTTCCCCGGGCGGGGCCAGGCAGGTCTTGCGTGGCCACACACGTGTGGAACTCCCTCCCCAGACCGAGCAGGGCCGTGTGCTGAGGGGGAGGGGAGGGGCGGTGTGGGGTGGCCCGGCAGAGGACGCCTAGGGGCCTGGGGCACCAAGAATGTGCTCACCGGCATGCTCGACTCTTAGAAGTCTGTTTGGCAGAAGGACAAAAAAGAGCCACATGTGTGGCATAAGGTTGCCGGGCAGCAGCCGGCACTGAGGACGACCTGCTGCCGTGCCGCGGCTCCTGCTCCACGTCAAGAGGTGCCCAGAGTATGGAAAGGACTCGCTGATAAAATCACGGAAATACGGCTGCATCTGGAGGAAGAACAGAGGGCGGTGGATGTGGCCACAGCACCATCCAGTTTGCAGAGGGGGGGATTCTAGAAGCCCTAGAGGGGGGAGCCAGAGGCAGACCCGCAGCCATCACCGGCAGAGGAGGAGGCAAGGTGTCTGTGAGCTCTGTGACCAGGTGACAGCGAGCTCCAAACCCGTGGGTCCAAGCTCTGCCCTGATCAGGGCTGGGGAGTGTTTAAACCCAGCGCACTGGGACCTCAGATGGGTGTTGACAACAATGTTCTAATGGCTTTCGTATGAGAAGGAGACCAGGGTCTTGCTGGAAGCGTGGGTGGTTGGTTAACAGTCACGGCCCGCGTGTGTGTTCGACACTCCTTTCGTGCTTGTTAACCTCCTTTCTTACAAGGGGAGGCGACGTAGGCTGAGCGCTGTTGGGCAAGGGTTTTAGCTAGAGAGAGCTGCGTTGCGTCCTGTGCTGCGGTGACAGTAAACGTCTTGTGGCGTGGAAGACTCGTTTTCCATTTGTGGTGGCAATAGAGGTTTCATTTTCAAATATATTTTATTTAAGTGAAGTTAATTTAAAGAAGAAAAAGTTGTTTAAGAAAACAGCGCAGATGACGTGAGATGCCTGCAGACCTAGAAGCAGACTGGCAGCAGCTGCGGGCAGCCCGTGCCCAGATGTAGCAGAGACAGGGCCAAAGGGGTCCCTGCTCAGTGTCCCGCCCAGCCCTGCCCCGCCCAGCCCTGCTTGCTGGCTCTGAAACTGAGTGTCGGAAACCCTTCCATTGCTCTCCGTGGTCCCATCAACCCCAGGAACGACCACAGAACGTGCCCACAAGCGCATAATGCTTCTCTTCCATCAGATTTGCGCCATTAGCCAGTTTCCAGCCCGGGGACATGGAGCAACCGTCGCTCTTTGGGGTCTCTGGTTACCCAAAGGATTTTGCTGCAGAAGTACAGCGGCCAGTGATGTCACCTGCCCCTAGCAGGACAGGGACAGTACTTCCTGAACCCTCCGTAGCCGGGCATCATATGTGAGTTTCTAATGTGTTTTTCATGTGATCCTCTCTGTGGCCCAACTAAGGAGATATTATGCTCATTTTTAAGGTGGGGAAACTGAGGCTCAGAGGGGTGTTTGCCAGTGGGATTTGAGCACAGATGTGCACGTGGCAGGTTCTCGTGCTCTTTGCGGGTAACGCATGGCCTCTGCCGGAGCCAGGGTTGCATCCCCACGCGGCACCCCTCCCCTCCATCTCCTCCCATGTGAGGCTCCGCCTGGCTCCCCAGGAGACAAGGTCCACACGGGCAGCTTTTCCCTGGATGTGTGCGTCACCTTCAGTTGCTGCTGCCACTTTAAGTGAATCTGTCCACACTGGGGAAAGATGTTGCAATCTGATAAACTTACTTTCTGTAGAAGTAACGGAACAGTTTCTATTCTTAGTCCGCCTTCTATGAAATTCAGAGACTGTGTTTTCCTAACCTGAAATCCCTCCGCTGGGTCTGACAAAGAATTTGTTGAGGCTGTTTCTGGGCAGGAGGGGCCGTCTCTAGGAGACGTGGCTTGTGTGTTAGAGGGCTGGCCTCCCAGGACATTTGGACAGTTTATGGGGACCGCAGAAGAGAATTGTGGGGTTGGAGCTGTCCCCAAGGTCTGTGACGTGGAGCGGCTGCACATCTCACGTGGGGCTCTGGCCTCAGGAGAAGCTTTTCTGCTTCCCTAAGCTCACTCCAACCGCACCCCTGCTCCTGGGGACTCCTGCAGCCCCCTCTTTCTCCGCCCAGCTCCCCTGCTCCCTCTCCCTCCCCCGTGGAGGAAGAAGCTGGGTTTCTGGGAACCACGGCAGCCCCGCTCCGTCTTCTCCCCAGAAACCCAGCGAGGTCTCTGGTTTCCCCTCTACCCCCGTTCCCTGCGGACAGGGAAGTCTCTCGGCCCCTACCAGCTTGGGCTTTGCACACAACCTGCGCTTCCCGGCTGCTTGAGAACGTGAACATCTGCTGGGTGTCAGAGCCTGTGCCCAGCAAGAGACACACCGCCAGGGTTTAAACTTGCCAGCCCCCTCCCCATTCTCCTCATCTTCTCAGGAAGCTTTTTGTTAAACCAAACAAGGAAAATTAACCTAGGAGGGGCTACACTCTGGCAGGAGCCATGCCACTCCCTTCAGGACTCACGTCATCTTGGCAGTAACCAGGAAGGGCTGTCGGTGGAAACTGGGGCTCAGGGAGGTTAATGACTTGCCCAAGGTCACACAGACAATTATGTCAGGGCTGGAGTCAAAGCCAAGTCTGAACTCCAGTAAAACCCAGCCCCTTCCACTGTGCACAGAGCTGCTGTCCTGTGACCCTCTGAGCTTTCTGTCTCCGTAGATCACCCTCTACTCTTCCAAATCAGAAGCCTTTTATTAGACAGACTGACGTGACATGTACTGATCTGGAACAAAATGCACCAAATTTTAACTATAGTCACATAAAGGTAATAAAATCATGAATCATTTTTTCCCTCTATTTCTAAATTCTCTTATAAGAACTTTTTTTTTTGGAGATAGGGTCTCACTCTGTTGCCCGGGCTAGAGTGCTGTGGCATCAGCCTAGCTCACAGCTACCTCAAACCCCTGGGCTCAAGCGATCCTTCTGCCTCAGCCTCCCAAGTAGCTGGGACTACAGGCATGCGCCTCCATGCCCGGCTAATTTTTTCTATATACTTTTAGTTGGCCAATTAATTTCTTTCTATTTTTAGTAGAGACAGGGTCTCGCTTTTGCTCAGGCTGGTTTCCAACTCCCGACCTTGAGCAATCTGCCTGCCTCAGCCTCCCAGAGTGCTAGGATTACAGGCATGAGCCACCGCGCCCGGCCTCTTATAAGAACTTTTACTTATAAAGTAGACCTTTTTATACATATCATATATATAAATATTTTATATGTGTGGGTTTATATACATGTATTAAATTAGACACATGTATATCATGTTTATACATACACACTTGTACACACATATTTTGAATTTGACATGACATTAAACAAAATAAAAACTGGAAATTTCAGCTGACAGGTGAATCCTTTTATATTTGGGGCAAACATTTTGGGACTGAGGGCCGTCACCGTCGTCAGCATGATTCCATTCGAGAGCCAGAGGGTGGCCCCAGAGCTGCCTGCCTCTGTGGTATTGGTCAGACCAAACTCCAAAATATGTTCTCCTTTAGATCCCTGGCTAAAGAGTTTCCCCAGCAGACAGCTACAGCCTCAAAGACACACGATTCCCTGGTGTGGCGTTCCCAGCGCGACAAACCCGCGTGCCGAACCTCATTTCCTCATGAGCCCCCGTTTGGAAGTGGCCTGTCTTTTATAAACGCACAGAGCAGGCGTTCTCCTGAGGGCTGGGCCAGGCCAGGCAGCATGAGAGAACGGAAGGTCCCCATCTGAGGGGCCGTGTTACCCAGGACTTCAGAGAGCAGGTCACTGGGCCAGCGGCCTCAAGGTCACTTCCTGCTGGGAAGCCGGGCCCTGAGGGAGGGTGCCGTGCTCAGAGCAGTGAGGGGCTGCGGAGCGGAGGGGACAGGAAAACAGCATTGTGGAAAGGGAGTTAAGTCTTTGGCTTCGATGACTGTGCCATCCTTCTACAGAATTCAAGCAATACTTTCATTTGATTGAAATCACTTTTTTGAACAATGCAACGTTACTAGCTTTTCACTCCTCCCATGCTCCATGTTTCTATGTTAGTTTTTTTTTTTTTTTTGCACGCAGTATTTCGAGTTATCTGGAGAGATGGGCACGAGAACCGTGGGGGGAGGTAGTTGGCAGATGTCGGGGTGCACTGGGCCCGGCACCCGTGAAGCCAAGCGCCTCCTCCTGCACCACAACCCCCGTCCGCACCAGGCCCGGAGCCAGAGACTGCTGTGACAGCTCTGTCTCCTGGGCAGGAAAGAAGCAATCTTAAAAAAAATATTTTTGGGATGATAACAGATTGATGTTATTGGACTTTCAGTTTACATAGTCAGCCATCAGAACACTGTACATTTGAGATGCCACAGAGATGTTCTGGTCACTGATGCAAACTTCTTATGCTTTTCTAATTCTTTATTATTTCAACCAGTACCCGCAAGCAACGTGCCGTAGCTCAGAGAGCTCGAAGCTGGAAGAAACAGCCCTGACACTGGCATGCCCTCATGCTGCGAGTTTGCAGTTAAGCTCAGCCACGCATTCCTCTCCCAGGGCCTCAGTTTCCTTTACGAAAAAGTGAAGGAGGCGAATAGGCCACGTGTGCCCTGAGATAGAGTGAGATTCCTTGCCAGGTGGTGAGTTCCCAGTACAAGAAGTGAGCAAAATCAGGTTACAAGGCCATCATGGAAAGAACGCTGAATTTGACCCCATTGGACTGTGAGCACCTCATGACCCAACCACATGGGGATGGCTTTGTCTTGGTAGCGCAGGGTCCACTGCTCGGCAGCGTGACAGATGCTAATAAATAAGTGGTGGATGGATGGGTGGACGGATGGACACACTTCCATGCTGAGGACAAGTTCAGCTAGACCAGCTAGACCAACCTTTTTGGCACCAGGGACCTGTTTCCTGGAAGACAATTTTTCCACGGACAGGGGAGAGGGGGCTGGTTTTGGGATGATTCAAGCGCATTACATTTATTGTGCAGTCAAACCTCTCTGCTAATGATAATCTGTATTTGCAGCTGCTCCCCAGCACTAGCATCACAGCCTCAGCTCCACCCCAGATCATCAGGCATCAGATTCTCACAAGGAGCCGCAACCTAGACCCCTCGCATGCGCAGTTTACAGTAAGTAGGGTCGCGCTCCCATGAGAATCCAACGCCACTGCTGATCTGACAGGAGGCTGAGCTGAGGCAGTGATGCGGGCAACGGGAGCGGCTGTAAACACAGACGAAGCTTTGCTCGCTCTCCCACCTCCTGCTGTGCCAGTCTCCGGTCCTGGGGTTGGGGACCACAGAGCCAGACAACCGTGAAGGTTCTCCCCACCTGAGACCCCTGACTTTCTTGCCACTCTCTCGGAACCTCTAACTCACGCGGCTCCTCCTGATACTTTCCCCAGCAAGTGGAACTCTGATTGGAAGCCTCGGGCTCTGTTTGGGTGTTCACAGAGCCCGTCACGAGGGCTCAGAGGTGAACTTGCTGGAGACTGACTGCGCGATGGATTCCCAACGCCTGGCACACACGAGGGCTGGGAAACGTCCGCTGCCGTTGCTCCTGTTACGGGAGGTGAGGGCAATGAGGGGCAGCGACTCCATCCAGCCACTGCTCGAGCGCTCTGCTGCACCCGGTAACTCATGCAGACTGGAAAGCAGGCTGGCGGGAAAGGCACGTGGGCTCCGAGTCTGCAGACAGCCCCGTGTGCTGCTCAGCGTTGCGCCTTTGCTGTGACTCAGGCGAGTCATTTAATTTCCCGGCCTGTCCTTCAGCAGCCAAGCCGCCCTGCCCGGGTGCAACTGGAGTCGCCGTTACTCCTGCGTGCTGAGAAGGGCGTTTCAGGCCCCAGCAAACCCACACATGTAAAAACACAGTCTTTTCGCCCTCTTGTTTAACTCCATGGTAACACACACATGCACGCGCACGCACTATTGTATGTAACAGACGACCTGGGAGGTGTTTGTCTCTCTGACGGAACTTCCTCGTTCTTTGGGACACTCCGCTAACTGGCATTTGGGTGAGTGCGCCTGAGGGATCAGCTCCTGCACGTGGCCTTGCTGGTCCCAGTGTCTGTGCTGAGACAGTGCCACCATCCTTGCTCAGCCACACAGGCGAGGATGCCCTTCCCCGGCCCCACTGAACCGCGTGTCACTGTTTCGTCACGAGGAGTTGCTGTTCCATGTTACAATGAGAAGCAGCATCGCAGGGCAGCTTTCATCTGCAATCTTCCTGTGACTAAGGGTGAGCATTTCCTCTTCACGTGTTTCAGAGAAACTTACATTTCCTTCTGGTGAATGGCCCGGTCCTGTCCTTGGTCCGTTCTTTGCTGGGTTGTTTCCTCATTGATTTGTAGGACATTTTCGTATGAGTTGGAAATATTTTCTCCTGGTTTTATACTTTTAACTACTTTCTGGGGGTTTTGTTTTGTGTTTTGAGTCATGGAAAAAAGTGAATGTCTTCATATTTATCAGTCTTTTATGGCTTCTGAGGTTTGTGTCATATACAAAAGGGCCTTCTCAAAGCAGACGTTACAGAAGAAATTCATGGCTCCTTTTAGTGCTTTTATAGCTTCATTTTGCTCCAGTCTTTTTAAAGGCTGCATAGAGTTTCACTGTGGGAGCGTGTCGTGCCGTAATTCACTCCACCAGGCACCCGTGCTTGGGCATTTGGGCTGTTTCCAATCTTTTTCTATTAAACGTGGTGCTGTGCTGATTCCTCTAATACGTCATACCTTTGTGCACATGTGGAAGTATATCCGAGGATGCATCCCTCAAAGCAGAGTTGCTAGATCAAAGGGAATGTGCATTTTAGATTGTGGAGTGTGTTGCCCAGTTACTTTCCCAAGAGGTTGTCCTGTCGTCCCCTGCGTAGGGCATACGAGAGTGGCTTGCCAACTGTCTCTTTCTCAAGTGGGAAACATCTTCCTTTAATCTTTTCCCAAAATATCCACTGTGGGGTGGATGGACAGACGGCTGTGTGGGGTCTAATCTGCGCAAGTGTTGGGCACAGAGGCCTCCCTGCCCTGCCCAGCTGGCGATTGTGTTTACCTCACACCGATGCCTGGGGAGCGGCCCGGCCACCGTGCTCACGGTGGCATTCTCAGAAATAGATGCATCTTGCAAGGTCTGCAGCGCAAGTTGTCTGTCGGCCACAGAAACCAGTGCCCCCGTCCCCTCGCTGGGTGCCGCTTTCCTCACGGCTGAGGGGTGAGGTGGTTTGTTCTCAGTGTGCGTTAAAAAAGGTAGAAAAGATCTGCACTTCTGTGTTTGCCTATTAATTAAAACTCTTCTCGATAGTGAATTATTGCTCTTTATGAAAATTTTAAGGGCAGTCATTCTAAACAACTGACTGAAGTTCGGTTAAGCAGAGAATCTCTGTCATCCCTCGCCGGTATCCTGTCCCCAACCCCACAGTCCTTCAGATCCCAGCCCGACACTTCCTGACCCCCAGAGCAGGTCACGCCCCTGCACGCACCCTCCTGGCCCCACGCACTTCCTCTGGGCACCACCGGCCCCCGGCAGCAGTGCTGGGATGTGTCCCCAGCAGTGCCTGCCGATGCCTGGTCGGGCTGTGCACACATGTTGTTGCTCATTTAAGGGTTTGCTTCTGTGACAGGAAGAAACACAGCTCCTACCCACCGTCCTAACCTGGCCAGTTAACTGAGCATGCGAGGCTAATGGCTGTCCTCCCTCAATCCTCTCCTTTCCTTCCTTTATCCTCCCCTAGCTCTTTCTCTGGAGCCAGAATCCCCCTTGCCCGCCTCCAGGGCCAGCCACGTGCCTCCTCATCCGTCGGTGAGCACCCTCACGCTGAGGCTGGGCGCTGGGTCTCGGTGTGGCCGGAGCTCGGCCGTGGGCCACGCCACCCGGACCGTCGCTGGAGCTTCCACGTGCGGCTCTCCTGCCTGAGCGGCCTTAGGGATTTGGCCTTCCCAGGGTTGGCAGAGTCTCCTGGCACCCCAGGAGACCGCTCTGGGGGCCTTGTCCTTCCTGTCAGTCAGGAAGGCGCCCCTACTCTGGACAGAAGGTTCTGGCCTGGTGGTGTGATTACGAAATCACACCTCAGTTTGTTAAAAGCGGGGATCGACGTGGCTGAGCCTGGGGCAAGGGGAGAGGCTGGCGTGCTGTGCTGGAGGGAAAGGGCCTTGGACAAGAAAAGTGAGCTCCATCCAGGGCAGGGCGGCAGAGCGGGCAGGCCACGCGCACAGCCTGCCAGGCTGCCGGGCCGGCCTGGGCAGCTCGGACCCGTGGCAGCCCTGCTGTGTTGCCAGGTTGCCCCATGACCCCGCCCGGCAGAATCACCCGCTCCGTCTTCAGCGCTGTCATTGCAACATGCCACACTTCCTCCAGGGATCTCGGGACCCTGGCTCATGCTCTGGTGTGGAGTCCCTCAGGCAGCCCAGAGCTACTGTGCCAGATTCCTCCCCACGCTGGTGAGTCCCGGCATGGTGCCTGGCCACCCACCCACCCTCCGTTCATCCTGCCTGCCCCGTCCCCTCGCAGTGCTGGGAGCCAGGACACCATGCCGACCACTCCCTGCGTTCACACTCACTGCGTGATGGGCACCGTGACGGGCACTGGGACGCTAGAGGAGCTCTTACCGGGTGAGCCGATGGGATCCAAGTGCCAAGGCCTGTGCTGGAGACATAGGAGCGGCTTGCAGAGCCCGGCAGGTCTGGAGCAAGGGGGAACGCAGGGGCAGGGCCACAGGCCTCCCTGAGGAGGTGACATGGCACTTGGCTCCGAGGCCTGAGGAAACGTGCTCTAGGTCATTCTAGGCAGGGGAACATCACAGTGCAGGCCTAGTGTCCGTGGGCACAGCCAGCTGTGCTTTGCAACCCGATCACAGGCTGCCTAGGGCGGTGGGTCAGGGGCTGAGGACCTTGTCAGAGCCAGGTCCCCGTGTGAGTGTGCCCTGGCTTCCCCATACCTGCCACCCTCTCCAGGCCTGGGAGGGAGGGAAGACCCCAGGGGGATGCCTCCTCTCGACCACACCCACTAGTGGGACGGAAGCCACAGGCACCCCGCAGTCCCCAAGGAGGGGCCTCTGGCCCAAGCCGGGCCAGGGAGGCAGGCACAGGACCTGTCCTTTATCCCCACAGTCAACAGTCAAGTGTGGAGTCAGGTCCTGGGGGGCTTCCATGCCACAGCAGGGAGAGAGGAGACAAAAAAGGAAGGCCTCCAGGTGTGACGTGAGAACACGGTGACAGCACCATGGAGAGAGACAGGGGGGTTGGGGTGAGGGGCCAGGCGTGGGGCAAGATGGCCCTGCCTGGAGGGAGGCCAGGAGGGACCAGCCACCTTTTTCTGCCACCACATCCACTGTGACTTTAACAAAGTGAGCAAGGAGGCCAGTCACAGCCTCATGGGTTATCAGTGCGATCACCCTGGGCACCCGCTGTCTCCTGCCAGCCCTCGGGCTGGAGGCTTCCTTCCCCAGCCCAGTCACGTCTTCCAGCCCTGCTCTTCCTACTCCCAGCCCACCCCTCCAGCTGCCCGAGCCCCTGTTATTTCTCCTTTCCCAACTCATTGTTCATTTTTTAACCTTGGGAAAAAACAAAATCTAAGCATGGACATCTCTTAATGCAAACCAGATGAGAAGCTGGTGAGAATGTTTTTCTCTGCATCAATCACCCATGTCCTTGCTGTGATGAGAATCTGGTAAGCCCTGGGCGGTGCTCTGGCCAAGAATCCCTTCCAGGCTCTGCCTCACCGGCTGCAGGGAACAAGGTCACCTTCCATGCATTCAGTAGAAGACCTTTTCACACCAGGTCACCCCACTCCTGCGTGGGTTTGGGTGGGATTTGGGGTTCAGCCTGTCCTCCCCTACAGGTGGGGGAGGCTGCCCCTCTGCTGTGGGGTGAGCTGCAGCCCGGAGTCGGGCCCCCTTCCCGCCAAGAGTCCACAAACCCCCGTGGCCCCTCCTGGGCTGTGCCGTGCGTGGCTGGACTCTCAGATGGGACGTGCTGGATCCAGAGCAGGACCGGGACCTCCTGGGAGCCACTCCCTTAATCAGGAGGACTCAGGAAGACTAGAGCCCTCAGGCACTATTGGGGGCTGGTCCTGGGGGGGCTGGCCCTATAGACCCACACCCTGCCCTCCCGGGACAGAATGCCTGCACCCTATTGGGGAGTGCAGTGCAGAAGCCTGGCAGTGAACGGGCACGAAGGCGCTGTGTGAACATTAAGCAGCCATGATAGCGGCATCACTGCTGTCCATCTGTCCGTGCAGTGAACACATGCTCGCTGGCCCACGCCCCTGCAGAGCACTGAGGCCACACGCCCAGGCCTGACTGGTGAGGGGGACAGCCTGGAAAACAGAGGGCCGCGGGTCAGAATGCCACGCGACAGGGCTGCAGTAGGTGTGGGGGACACTGGACAGGGGTCTGGGTTTTGCCAGGGCCAGTATGTGGTGGCTCCAGCCTGAGGCCTGCTTTCCTTGGTAAGCCCAGAGGGAAGATAGCCATTGGCACTGGGATAGGGAGGGGATGGTTTGAGAAAAATAAGAAGAAGGGGGGGGTGCATGAGGGTCATGCCAGGTGCGCAGGAGCAGAGATGTCCCTGTGGCGGGAGGAGACCAGGGGCGAGGCTGGGCCGGGTGGCCATGCCGCAAGAGCTGCACAGGGACGGGGCAGGGGGTGAAGGCACAGGCTGCAGGAAGCCCATGGAGGGCGAGGGAGACTCTGGGGCCCTGCCGGGACTGGGGGGCATGAATTCGGGGCAGGGGAGGGGATCAAAGGCCTGGACCACCTCTCAAAAGCTTCCAGAACTGTGCTGTCCCATATGGTAGCCACTAGCCCATATAGCTATTTAAATTTGTTTTGTGTTTTTTAAAATTGAGACATAACTCACAGCACATAAAAGTCACCATTTTCGGTGATTTTTGGTATATCCACAGCACTGTGCAGCCACCAACACAGTCCAACTCCAAACTGTTTCCATCACCCCAGAAAGAACCCCTGCTGATCTCGTCACATGCCCTTCCCAGCCCCTGGCGGCCACTTGTCTTCTCTCTGTCCTTCTAGATTCGCCCTTCTGGACTTTTCATGTAAACGGGACCGTGCAGTGTGTGGCCTTTTTGTGTGGCTTCTTTCCCTCACCATAATGTGTTCAAGGCTCACTCACAGCTATGCAAATTTAAATTAAATGAAATTTAAAATTCAGTTCTTCAGTCACACTGGTGACATTTTTAGCTTCCATATGGGACAGCTCATCACAGAGGAGTCTCTGCTTGGTGGAGGGGCCTCAGCACTCTGCGAAGACAGGGAGAGCGGAGGCCATGAGTGGGGCCACCTGACCCTGCTGGGCCCGGCCCTGTCCCCCAGATGGGCATGGGCTTGAGGTCCTCTTGTCGGGTCCCCAGGGGCTGTAATGGGACCCGCCAACGATGTGTGCGATTTCAAAGCCTCTGGCGAAAACCAGCCTCCCAGGCCAGGCCAATGCCGAGTTTCTTCAATGTCCGCTGGAATTTTCCGGGCCCTGTGTGCGACGGTTCCTGTCTGCAGCCGTCAGAAGCTCCGCCTGGCCGCTGCACATGACGCTGCTTAATAATGACGGGGAACAAGTTGGCTGCTCCTATGTGAGCGTGGCATGGGACACGTGATCTTTTCCGGGGAGAAGGAAAATTTTAAAAAGGGCCCTTGTGTGATTTCACCATGCCCAGGCAACTGTGGTTAGCGTTCTTGATGATAGCATTCAAGGTTCAGATTTGAGGAAGTATGTGAGGATACACACACAGATATAGGCGTATGTGTGTGGCATTTAATGTGTGTATATATTTGTGTTTAATTTTAAAAGATGGATTTAAACACACAGTTTTTTTTTTTTCATTCCTGACAATTTCCAATGATCACCTTAAAGAGGAATTAGGGAAGTTTCTGGAGGCAGTGGGCATGCAGTTGGCCTACTTATCCATGGGTTCTGCATCCAATATTAAAAGTATTCGGGGAGAAAGGGATGGTTGCATCTGTACTAAACAGACTTTTTTCTTGGCATCATTCCCTAAGCAGTAGGGCGTAACAACTGCTGACACTGTGTTAGGTACAGTAAGTAGCCTAGAGGCAATTTCGGGTCTACACGCAGGTGTGTGCAGGTTATATGCCAATACGGCACCATTTTGTACCAGGGCCTTGAGCATCTGTGGATTTTGGTATACGCGGGGGTCCTGGCACCTGTCCCACGGACACCAAGGGATGACTGTGCTTATGCATCACTGCCTCATAAAGCCAGTTTCTATCAGCCCATTTCTACTTAGCCATTTTCTTTTTGAAAGTTCAAGTGATGGACACGATGTAAAAATTAGCAATGAGACAGCTGTCTTGGACTTTTCGAGAAGAGAGAAATCTTGGTCAGAAAACATGCTTTCCTAAAAATCATTTTAAAATGGGAAAATTCAGACATTTGCCACGGTTGGCGGGATGGCATAACGACCTCCCTCTGGTGGACCCACATTCAGCGCCAACAAACCTCAGCTCCCCCAGACCACGTGCCCCTTCGTCACTCGGATTTGTGACCGAGTTGTCTTCCTTGTAAAAAGCCGATAGCTGGATTTGGGGTTTTATCCAATCAACAGTCTTTGGCTTTTTACTGACAAATTTATGGTTTCAGCTTGTCTCTGCTCTTTCTATACTTCTTGGTTAATCCTTTCTTTTTATAAAGAAAACCGTTACCCCTGCGTCCCTCGGTCAGGACGAGAACTGCGCTGCACCCTCGTGTCCCTGCGCCTGCGGCCACCCAGTCCCATCACGTCATTACGGACGGCGTCTTCTCTTTCTTTTCTGGGTCTCAGCTAATTTCAGGGGTCGGGGTGCTGGAGACGACAGTCTTTGCTTCAAAATCTGGTCACCCTTTGCTCTACGTGCGTCTTGGAGCGTGTCCTGGGCTTGTTTCTCCTCTCCTTTGAGTTCTTGTGTATTTCCCATGTGGGCCTTTACGTGGCAGGCTTCTAGGGCCTTCTGTGCTTGAGACTGTCCGGGTCCTGCCCCCACGCTCGGATGACAGTTGGCTGGATGTAAAAATCGAGGCTGGAAGTGCAGTGCTCAGAACTTCAGTGCTCAAGACGCTTGTGCCCGTGATTGTGCAGTCCCTGCTGCTGCCGGAGAGCATGGTGTCGCTGAGCCTTGTTCCTTTGTCACGTCTCTGCTCCCTGGGGACTTCCAGACTCCTCTCCATCTCTGATCCTCTTCAGTTTCACTCTAACGTGCTGTGGTATGGATTTTGTCTTCAGTTTGTTTGGAGTTCTCTGGGCCTTTGCAGTGTGAGTCCTTTCATCTTTCTTTCGTTCTAGAAATCTGTGTTATTCCCCCCGGTGTTGCCATGTTCTCCTGCAGGTGCTATTGACAGTCCATGTAGTCAGTAGTAATAAAACCCAATTTCTTATTTAATAAAATGCATATTAGTAGAAAAATAGGGGCCCTCATGAAAGAGAGGGTTGAGAGTTACTGGCAGATCACAAGTTGTCTTCTTTTTTTAAATGAATTAATTGTCCCTGAGGGCCTGCCCTGTTGGGGCCCTGCTCTGGCCCTCTGTGTGGGTTCCCCCTTCACCACTCGCGTTAGCCCTGCGTGCTGAGTCCTGCGTCACAGGGGAGGAGTCTATGAGGCACAGGGAGGACAAGAGCTTGTCCACGACCACTCAGCGGGATATGGGCAGTGACGGGCTTTGCTCCATGGTCCTCCTGCCTCCTTCAGCAGGGCTCGCTGATTGGCAGGGGACTTGCGGAGTCGAAAGTCTCCAAATCCTTCACTGGGCAGAGCTCCAGTTCCCACATGGCCACAGATGGAGGCGCATTTGCACTTAGAACAGGGTCTCTCCCCTGCAGCCCCTGCAGGTGTGGGAGGGGCTTTGCCCTTTGGCTGGGTTCCAGCTGGCTACACCTGCTTTTGTGGGATCTCCAGCACAGAGCTGGGCCCCCGGCATCCTTCTCCCGGGCCACAGCGCTTCTCCTGCATTTATCATCCCTAGTGTGTTTGCTCCTTGTCTTCACCCATCCTGTCCCCACGGTATGCAGGTAGCTTTGCAGGACATTCCACGTTACCCTCATGTCCCTGGCCATGCAAGCCCAGGTCCCGCAAACCTGGCAGGGGCAACCGCGATGCCTGCAGGTATTCCGGGCTGAGGCACAGACTGTCGCTCTAGGTTGAACGAGACAAACCCTGTTCCCCAGGCCCCACCGGCTGGAGTACCTGAGAATACCTGCTGGGTCTGGCAGCTTCACTCCATCCAGACTGCAGCACGTGGGAGACAGGGGTTATAGGTGAAGTCAGAAATCAATGCATGGGAGGCATATATTGGTTTGGCCTGAAAAAGTGGGACATCTGGGGGAGGGCGGGCTTACAGGTTATAGGTGAGTTTAAAGATTCTTTGGCTTGTAATTGGTTAAAGACATGAAGCTTTGGCTGGGTGCGGTGGCTAACACCTGTAATCCTAGCACTCTGGGAGGCCAAGGTGGGAGGATTGTTTGAACTCAGGAGTTTGAGACCAGCCTGAGCAAGAGTGAGCCCCGTCTCTACTAAAAATAGAAAAAATTATCTGGACAACTAAAAATATATAGAAAAAATTAGCCAGGTATGGTGGCACATGCCTGTAGTCCCAGCTACTCGGGAGGCTGAGGCAGGAGGATCGCTTGAACCCAGGAGTTTGAGGTTGCTGTGAGCTAGGCTGACCATGGCACTCTAGCCCGGGCAACAGAGCGAGACTGTCTCAAAAAAAAAAACAAAGACACAAAGCTTTGTCTAAAGGCTTGGAATGTTTCAACATAAGGAACTGTTATCAGAGATAAGCCACCAGACATAGATTTGTTGTGTCAATTGAGGACCTGCAGGTGTGTCTTGCATACTCTTAGGCCTGTTAATGGGTTACAAATTAGTTTTAGGATATTCCTTTGGCCACGAGGGGGTCCATTCAGTTGCAGGGGGGAGCAGGGGTAAGCCTTAAAATGTTATTTTAGTTCACAATATAATACCTGTTTCTCGGTGCTGACATGGGGTAGCAATGGCTCCTACTGCATGGCGTTGCCAGAGCTTGGACATAACGATGACCAAAGCATAGTGCCGGGCGTGGGAGCTACTCAGCAAGTGTCAGGGACTGAAATCCTAACAATACTAATAATTTCGGTGACCGGGCAGACGCGGTGGGTCATGCCTGTAACCCCAACACTTTGGGAGGCCGAGGCAGGAGGATGTCTTGAGCCCAGGAACTTGAAACCAGCCTGGGCAACATAGCAAGACCTTGTCTCTACAAAAAAAAAGAGAGAAAGAAAATTAGCCAAGCGTGTGACACATGAAGGGAACTGAGGCGGGAGGATTTCTTGAGCCCAGGAGTTCAAGGCTGCAGTCAGCTAGATCGGGCCTCGCGCCACTGCACTCCAGCCTGGGCAATGGATAAAGACCCTGTCTCTTAAAAAAAAAAATTGATGGTAAAATATAAATAAATATATTTTATGTCATCAAATAAAATATTATGAATTATCAAAATTATCATTATTATTTTGACTCCTCCATGACCCCATGAAACCTATTTTCATCACCAAAAACTAAATGGTGGATTGTGAGCCATACTTTTCCACCAAGAGGACAGTGGGGAGCAGCTTCAGCCCCGGGCAGAGTGGAAGCCGGTGGCCCCATGTGCCAGGGCGAGCCACGCCCAGGTGTGCCCCACGCCCTAGCCCGGCAGAGCCACCTCGTGCCCCCCAACGGGGACTCTGGGTCTGGAAAGATGGGCCCCGCTAACGCCACCCCCCCGCTCCCTCCCTCTGCCTTTCCGCCCAGCGTGGATCTGTGGCGAATCTGGCAGTCAGCCCAGTCCACAGAAGGGTCTCGTGTTTCATTGAATTCCCTCCAATTTATGGAACCAATTTTAAAAGTGAGGAGAGGTGACATCTGGACTTTGCCATCGGAGCCTGCTCCCAGCTTGGAGAAGTGTGCACAAAACGCTCCACCTCCCGTGGGGATCGCTGCTCCTTCCTGGGGGCCGGCAGGGGTAACCGGGACGACACACGTGTGACACGCAGACAGCAGCGGTGGCTCCACCTGCGGCCCCTCCAGCCCCTCGAGACCTGCCATTCCCCACACGTTGCTCACACGCCCTGATGTCCTCCCCAGGCTTCCCTCTCGTGGGGAATCGAGTTTCCACGTGGGGCGGGGACAGATGGAGAGATCCGCGTGATTTCTGTTTCTGTCACTCTGACCCGCCGGCTCTGCCAGAGAAGGATCTTTATTCTTCAACGAGTGTGGAGCCGCCCGTCTATAAAACGGGGGGCTTGGAGAGCCAGCTGCGCGAAAGCGGCCCCCGTTTCAGCTTTGCTCCCTCAGCCCTCCGACCCTCCTAGGACAGCCGTCTCTCCTGTTTTAATTTTTGTTTGTATTTAAAAGCACCATTAAGTTAGAGAGGAAGCAGATGGCTCCACCAGAAGGGAGATGAACTATTAGCTGGGCTCTTTTTTTAACTATTGAAGTGAAATTCACATAGCATAAAATTAACCAGTGTCATGGAACAATTCGGTGAGATTTAGTGCACTCACAGTGCTGTGCAGCCATCACCCCTATCTAGTTCCAAAACATCTCCGGCACCCCAAAAGTGTACCCCAGACCCATGAAGCAGTTACCCCCATTTCTGTCTTCTCCCTGGCAACCGCCATTCCGTGGTCTGCTCCATGGATTTCCCTGCCCTGCGTGTTGCATATAAATGCAGTCGAACATCATGTGGTCTCCGCCTCTGGCTCCTTTCTTAGCATGATGTCTTCCAAGCTCATCCGCGCTGTAGCGTGCGTCTGTGCTTCATCCTTTGTGTGGCTGAGTACCAACCGCTCCACTGTGTGGACAGACCACACTTTCTTTACCCATTCATCAGCTGACGGCCATTTGCGTTGTTTCTATCTTTCGGTGTTCGCGAGTAGTGCTGCTGTGAACATTCGTGTACAAGTGCTTGTTTGAACACTTGTTTTCAAATATTTGGAATGGACCACCTAGGAATGGACTTGCGGGTCAGACGGTAACTCTGCATTTAGCTTTTTGAAAAACAGCTGATTCTTTTAGCTGTTATTGAACAAGTGTGTGCACCAGCTTGTGCCAGGTCCTGACTTCACCTCACCCTCCTCAGAGCCCCAAAACTCTGTGCCTCTCTTGGGTATTTGGCTTATTCTGCTTACGCCACGGAAGTCTTTTCCTCCTTAGCCCACCAGTTTGTATAAGGCAAGACAAAGCTGAGATGCGGACACCAAACCCGGCCCCCTAAAGTTGGTGATGGAGCAGCGTGTTTGCACCATTTGGATGCAATCATTTGGAAATCTTTGCGTAGAAGTGGTAGATTAATTGTAGCTCAAATGTAGCAACTCAAAATTGGCATTTTGCAATAACTTTGCAAATGATCACAATGTCCAAATGGGAGTTCGTAGACCTCTGGGTTCGTTGCAGACCTTCCACCTCAATCTGTCAGTCTGTGAGGGCAACAGGGTGGGCAGCAGCTCCTTTTTGATGTCTGTTATCCTTTCCAGGGAGACACTGAAACTGTAGTCTCTATATGGCTGGAAGGACCGGCAAGTTCCGGCATGATGGTCTCCAGATATTATATGTGGGCCAGGCCACTTGCCGTGGCTCGGAGTTCCAGGAAGGAATACCTGAAATGCAGTATGTACGTGCCCAGGGACTGCACACACAGATCGTGGCATAAGCAGGAATCCACATGATCCAAGCAGACAGCATCTTTATTTGTGTCTTCCCTGTTCCTTCTGCCTGCCTGGAGGACATCCCTCCCATGGCACTGACGGAAGCCCAGTCCTTGGGGACCATTGACAGAGCTCTGAGGTCACTGTCACCGAGAGCTAACAGAGGGCCCTTCCGTCGCTTTAAATCCAGAACTCAGTCTTGAAGTGCAAATTATGTTGTCTACTCCAAAATAATTATGAACACATCATTTTCATTCAAGGTCTAAGTGGGCAGAGGGCTCACAATGTAGCGTTCCCGTGAAATCCCACCTTTCCTTTTAATTAGGAAATGTTTGCTTTGGAAAGCCTCCCCTGGTCGGCACACGTGCCAGACCCTCAGGAAGCCGAAAACCTGGGTCTCAAGGAGGGATTTCCCACTGGCCAGCCTCCCTGGCCTTGGAGCTGCCTGGGGCACTTGCGTCCCCACGGAGGGAGCCTCTTGTGTGAACAGAATGTCATGGGAACATGCTCCTTGGGTGTGGGAAGCTCAGGCTTTAAGGTCAGCTGCCTGGATTTGGGTCCCCTCGGCTCCATCATGTACTGTGTGACCTCACCAAGGCCTCTTTGGGCTTCGTCATCTTACCTGTCAAATGAACAATGCCATCCCCACCTCCTGCGGCTTGGCAGGTGCCGTGAGATGGCACATGCGCAAATACCCAGACTGTGCATGCACTTGGCTCATGTCACCTCCAGGGGTTTAAGGTCCTTGTCTTTAAACGCAAGGGGCAGGTAGGTGACTTAAGGGTCTCTCCCTTGAGATTGCCCATGGGTAAGAGGAAGCACAGCTTGGGGAAATCCAACCGTGGGTGCTGCTAGGTAACGCTCCAAGCCCTCACTCTGCACTCGGCAGTCACTGGGCATGGTCCCCTCTGAAAGCTAAAGGAGACTTGTGTTCCCAGGAGCTTGGTCCAGTTGGGGAGTGGCCTCCTTGGTGGTTCCCTTCCTGCTCTGAAGGTGGGACTCTCATGTCT
This sequence comes from Lepilemur ruficaudatus, assembly GCA_963574885.1. Taxonomy (NCBI): domain Eukaryota; kingdom Metazoa; phylum Chordata; class Mammalia; order Primates; family Lepilemuridae; genus Lepilemur; species Lepilemur ruficaudatus. The sequence continues at coordinate 20,197 of CAUYRT010006607.1, forward strand.
TTTGGCAAAAGGACAGGATTGTCCCAGGGGTGTGTATGGTCCCCATCCAAGCCCGTCCCGGGTGCAGCACTTCCCTGCTCAGCCTCGGCTGTCCCGACTTTGCAGCAGAGTGAGGCCGGCCTTAGGGAGTTGTTGTGAGGCTCCTTGGTGATGTGGGCACACCCGGCGCTGTGTCAGGCACACAGGTGAGGCTGGTCAGAGCTGGGCAGATCGAGGCGCATCACACCGCGCTCGGGAGATTAGGATTGGGAGATCTGCAACGCACCTGTCATGCTGGGCCTGCAGCCTGAGGGCCCCAGCTGCCTGCAGGGCATGGGGCGGAGGACAAGGGGCGAGACCGCAGCCTCCCAGCTACTCTCCTAAGGAGAAAGGAAAAACCTCTTCCTGAAGGTGCACAGGTGTTTAAAAGCTCTGGAAGTGGCTGGGGCTCACTCACTGGACTGTGAGTCCAGCTGCCCTGCACCCAGCCTCACGGCCCTGCCCACGTCACTGAGACAGGAAGAAGCGGGGTGCACCTGCCTTTTCCATGCTGGGTTACCTAAACTTGCTCCCACACACACATCCCGCCAGGGCAGAGGCTCTCTGAGCCCCCAGGGCAGCCCCCGACCCAGACTTCCTCTGCAGACGGGCAGCAGCCTGGCCGGGGCTGGGGACACAGAAGCCCCTGTGGTTACAACCAGGGATGAGAAGCACCAGGATGGAAGGGGGTGCAGAGGACTGGGGGAGCCCCGAGACTGGGTGCTTCAGATCCGGGAGACGGGGGTTGCAGTTCACTAAGGCCTTGATCACTGGGACAGTCGTAAAGGGCACACGGGCACTTTGGGTGTGGCTGGGCAGGGCCAGCCTGGATCTGTGACAGAGCTGAGGGCCAGGCACGCAGCGGGGGCAGAGGGCCTCAAATGCCATCGTGAGAGCTGGGACTTGACCCTGGAAGCTATGGTCACCAAGGGGCAACCACAAGCCAAACCCAGACTTGAAGGCATCGGGGCTCTGGGGTGTTTTTGTTTTTGGCCTGCATGGTATTTTTAAAACATGAGTCAACAATTAAAAATAAGGAATGCTTCTCATAAAAAAAAATCCCAATTTCTGGCTTCTCCTGGAAAATGGAAGGATCTGGAAGCAGTCAGTTGTAAGTACGTAGTAGCAGCTGCTGTTGACAGGGCCCTGTCTCTGGTGCGCCAGTCTCCTGCTCCTAGTGTCTCTCGGCCCTGAAATCGAGTGTCAGTCGCCGTTTCATAGAGACCAACTCAGAGTCACAATCAAAAGGCGGGGAGGGGGCCAGGCGCGGTGGCTCACGCCTGTAATCCTAGCACTCTGAAAGGCCGAGGCGGGTGGATCGCTCAAGGTCAGGAGTTCGAAACCAGCCTGAGCAAGAGCGAGACCTTGTCTCTACTATAAATAGAAAGAAATCAATTGGCCAACTAAAAATACATAGAAAAAATTAGCCGGGCATGGTGGCGCATGCCTGTAGTCCCAGCTACTCAGGAGGCTGAGGCAGGGGGATCACTTGAGCCCAGGAGTTTGAGGTTGCTGTGAGCTAGGCTGACGCCATGGCACTCACTCTAGCCTGGGCAGCAGAGTGAGACTCTGTCTCAAAAAGAAAAAAAAAAAAAGGCGGGGAGGGTTGCTTAAGGGACCAGAAGCCCTCAGAGAACGAGCTTCCGGGGATGCCCCCACCTCCAAACCAGCCTGTCCCCACCCCACTCCAGCCCCCCCAACTCAGCTCGGAGTCAGAATCTCGCTCGGATGCATCCGATCCGTGAAATGCAAATCACACCTGTATCACAGCAGCAAGAAAGCAGGGAAATTTGTCGTCAGCACTGGAAGTGATGGTCTCCGCCAGGGGAAAGCATCTGAACACGGAGAGGGCGGCAAAAGGTTTGGGCAGCCACAGATGGGCGCTTCCAGCTCTGGAAAGGGGGTTGTGTCTGGGAAGTCACCAGGAGGGACCTAACCAACCACCCATCTTGCACCTGGGGTAGTCCTGAAGCAGAGACTTCACACTCCCGAGACTCCTGAGTTCCCAAGCAGCGAAAGGCATGGCTCAGAGAGAACATGACCCCCAGGCCCCCAGCAGCCCCCGAGCCCAGGATGGCTCCTGGCCGGCGCCTGGTCAGCCAGGGCTCCTGCAGCCCCCTGCAGCTGTGCCCACCCTCTGCCAAGTGGCTCTGCTTGGCTTTTGCCTGCCTACCTCCTGGCCTGGCCCTGCCAGCCGACTGCCTGGCCTGCCAGGCAGGACAGCTGTGTCCCTATTTGGGAACTCTTTGTTCTCTGCATGGAATTCAGAGGAAGCCTCTGCCAGCTTGGAGATGGGGCTCAGCTATTTCCCAGCAGCTGATAACAGCTGGGATTAAAAGATGAAAAGCCTGCAGCTGGCCCAGCTCTGCTAAAATTGAGAAGCCTGGGATATGTGTCACACACTCCTATGCCCTGTGGCATCTGGGCCTGCCCCGCCCTCTTGACATGGCTGACCCTGTCCTCAGAGTCACTCCCCACTAAGAACCCCACCCAAAGGGAACCGTCACCTGCCCTGAGGGCTGCCAATTCCTTGGGGACCATTGACAGAACTCCAAGGGCACGTGGCCAGAAGCTTGCTATGCCAGGGCTCCCGTGAGCCTCGCGGCAACTCGAGAAGGTAGGTGCCGTGTTATGCCCAGTCTGCAGATGGGGAAAATTGGGTTTAGGTGGCTCACCCAGGCCCCTGCAGCAAGCGAGCGGCAAAGCCAGGACTCAGCCCAGGCCTGTTTGGCCTCAAAGCCTCCACTCTCAGCCTCCACTCTCCTGCTTTTCGATCAAGGTTGCAGGTTCCGCAACTGTCTCTGCGTGGTAAACCCAGAAGCATCATTTCTGCCTTCCAGAAGCTTCCTTTGACACAGAGCCGCCCAAGCCAATACCCCAGTAGGGGTAAGGGAGCAACAGGGAGTACAGCATGACAGGCCTCTGCTAGCCTGCGACTTTGGGCAGGTCACTCTTCTTCTCTTGGGGGCCTCCGCGTTCTCACTTCATTTATTCAGCAGATATTTACAAGCTCTTACGACATGCCAGGGACCAGGAAATAAGATAGACAAGATCTGCTCTGTCGAGAAGCTTACATTCCAGCGGGGTGGAGACACGTCAAGTAACAGGGGGTGTGACAGAGTCATCGGGGAGCCAGGCCCAGAGGGCTGTCATCAAGCGCCTCCCCGGCGAGGTGGCATTTGAGCTGAGACCTGGACGACAGGAAGGGGCCAGCCCGGCAGGTAGCAGGGCTGACTCAGGGACTCGGGGGCTGGGGTGGAAGAGTGGAGAGAAGGTCTGCGCGCCTCACTGGGGCGGGGGATCTGGAATGAGGCCAGAGATGTAGCCAAGGGGCAGATCTTTACCCGAGTGCAGGGGACGGCTTAGAGGGCTGGCGTGGGCAGGGTGAGCAGCACCATGCAAGGCTGCTCTGAGGCCCGAGGGTCGGACAAGCCGAAGGTCAAAGCCGGCTGGGATGCAGTGCGCAGGTAGGTTGGGCCTTCACAAGTGGGCGGGGCCTTCTCCCACATGGTGGGCAGCAGGACCAGGGCCCCGGGGTCCCTGAGAGGTTTGCAGGGACCACCTCTCCCTTCGGAACTCCCTCCTCAGACCTGCCAGCCAGGGGAGGCTACACAGGGCCCCGTGGCACAAGCTGCTGACAGCCTGCCTCTGAGCCCTCCATGCTTTGGTGGGTGAGGTGGCCCAGGGAGGACCTCGAGGGGGCAGGTGTGACTCAGAGTTGCTAAGGGCCTGATGTGTGTGGCTTTTTTGGACTTCTGTTGGCTCTTATTCTGACCAAGGAGCAGCGTTCCCTCCTGGGGGAGGTGGGGAGGCCCGAGTGCTTCTCAGGGTCTGCGGATCGGCTCCCTCCTGGCCAGCGGGGGGACCCTGGGGCTGGGATTTTGAGGGTCTAGGGCTGGGGTGGGCTCGGGGGCAGCCTGCTTCATCTGCCAGGACACAGTGGGAACTGGGGCTCCATCCAGCTGTCTGAGAAACAGAAGCTGACTCTGCTGAATCCTGAGGTCAGACGTAGCAGGTTTCCCTGCTGGCTGGGTCACCCACAGAAGAAATCAGATACAGTAGTTTTCTAGGACTGGGAATACATTCGTTTCACAACATTTGGAAATTAGTTTGGCAGTAAACTTTCCTGACACTTGAAACCCGAAGTTGGCCACCGGGAGGAGGGTCTCAGCCCCACAAAGGAGCTTTGAGTGGCAGGAGCTGACAGCTCGGCTAGGGAGCCTGCGGTCTGACCCCGGGCCCCCAGGCTCAGTCTTCAGCCCTGTCTCATCGCCTCTCAAATCCGTACCGCCCTTCCCACCACTAGGCCCTTGCCTGGGTTGGTGAGGCCCCACCAACTCCCTCCTGCATCCCCGAGATGCCTGCCTGGCGTTCTTCCCAGCCTGGGAATGCCCCGCCCAGCCCGGCAAATCCAAACCCCTGGGGGTGGCCTGGTAACCGCATGCTTAACAAGTGCCCGGATAAGTTTCTCCTTCGAGCACCTCGCTGATGAAACAGACATTTGTTAGAATTGGACTTTGCAGACATTAAGAACAGCACTTCCCAGGCGGCAGTTCTGGGACCAGCAGTGTCCACATCATCTGGGAATTGTTAGAACTGCAAATTCTCGAGCCCCAGGAAGACCCAGAAAGTCCGGGAATGAGGCCCAGCAGTCAGGTGGTCCTGATGGAGGAGCCCCAGGCCTGCTCCCGCTCAGCACAGAGCCTGTGCACACGCCGTTCTTCCTGCTGGGACACGCTTCCCTCTCTTTCCCCAGCCAGCTCCTGCCGTCTGCCTGGCCTCAGCTCAGGCATAAGCTTCTCGGGGAGACCCTGGCCCTGCAGGCCAGGTTGTGTTCACTTGTCACGTGCTGTACGAGCTCCCTGAGCTTTTCCTTGCTAGCTCCCAGCAGTTTGTAGTTTGGTACATCACTGGACTGAGGCCTGTCTCGCCCACTGATCTGCAATGATGGGGAGGAGCTGTGCCTACCTTTCTTATTTTTCCAGAAAATATTGTAGGAGAACCTTTTTCAAATTTTTATTTTGTTTTTATTTTTTTCACCCAAGCTGGAGTGCAGTGGCATGATCATAGCTCACTGTAACCTTGCACCCTGTGGCCTCAGCATCCTGCATAGCTAGGACTGCAGGCATGAGCCACCACGCCTGGCTCTGCGCTGTGCCTGCCCCGCTCCCCAGTGGCTGGCACAGCACCCAATAAATCGTGGGGGTTCTGTTGGTAACTATCACCT
>CAUYRT010006613.1:0-38474 GCA_963574885.1 Lepilemur ruficaudatus
ATAATCATTTAATTGTACACTTACAATGGAGTAAAGGCATGATATGTAAATTATACTTCAATAAAGAAAAAAAAATAATGGGGTGGGGGCGCCAGATCACCATCCACGGAGTGATTTGTATTCCCACCAGAAAACGTGCATTGCCATTTCACCATCTTCCCCAAATCAATAGGTAGAAATGCTATCACATTATAGCCATAGCTCTATCTCATTAAAATTCATAACACTTGGAAGTGGAACTATTTCCACTTTCCAAATGTTGTATATGACTGAAAAGGAAAACTCATTACCAACTTAGCAACTCATTAGCTGACTTCCTCTGCATAAACAGCAACTAATTACTCTGCTTCTCACCTCTCTCCAGTTTCCTTCTGGGCATGACACTCTGAGGGGGGTAGTAAGGCCAACCTATATCTAATAATGCTGTGTCCCTCCAATTTTCAAATGTGGTGGATTAAACAAGCACATTCCTCAGACCCGAGCTCAAATTCCTGTTGCCCCTCACTAGCTGTGTGACTCTGGGCTGATTTCCAAACACCTCCGAGCCTCACTCTCCTGTTAATGGTCACAGTGTCACCTGGCTGACAAGGCTGTTTGAGGACTGAAGGGGTCTATGTCTGTGAAGTTACCTGGTACACAGAGCTCAGTAAGAGGCCCCCCCCCCGCCTCGTCCTCTTCTGAACAATAGGCTTAACTCCCCAGCCCATTCAGGCAATAATGCACCAGATGAGAACACCCCATTGTCTTCTAGAATTAGAACTGCGTATTTTGTGATATACCTTTCAGGCTTTGAACCTAGCTACAGTCTCTCAATGATGAAAACCAAGGACAACAGTCCAATGCAGACTGTGGGTATTTTTATTTTATGAACAGAACAGAAGCACCTTCGCAACAGCCACATCCAGTCATTCCTCCCGTGTGGACCCCCTAGCATCATCCTACGTCTCCGACTCTCCACACCTGCTCTCCGTGCACAGGGCTGAGAATGCACTCTGTCTCTCTCCATACCCCTGCTTTTCCACGGGAGGATGACCAAGGACTTATTCTCAACCCTGGCAACGTTTCTCAGCTTTTCAACATACTTCTCTTTATTGAGAAGGCACCGTCCAAGGACGCTGATGTTCACAACTCATGTCTCCATCCACAGGCAAAACATGTTCCAGGTCAATGTAAGGAAAAGCCAAGCATGAGGAACGGCACAGAATACCAAGACGTATGTTATAGGCTCACTCATCACACAGCTCCTTACTGGGCTGGCACAAGAAAAATCAAGTCCTATTGTCAAATAGGTTTGGGACACAGTGTGCCAAAGTGTTTCTCAGAACTGTGGTCCCCAACCCCTGGACTGAGGACCAGTACCAGTCTGTGACCTGTTGGGGACTGGGCCGCAGAGCTCCACCCCTACCCCCACTCCCACCCCAATCTGTGGAAAAATTGTCTTCCATGAAACTGAGGAACTGGGGGCCACACAGCAGGCGGTGAGGAGCGGGCAAGTGAGCAAAGCTTCATCTGTATTTACAGCCGCTCCCCAGCGCCCACATCACTGCCCGAGCTCCACCTCCCACCCCCCACCCCACCCCAGTCTGTGGAAAAATTGTCTTCCATGAAACCAGTCTTTGGTGCCAAAAAGATTGGGGACCACTGCTTCAGAACATATAGGAAATGCAGCCTCTGAAGATGACAGTCAGTATCCATGTTATTTTCTGCTATGATTATTTCTTTTAAATACAAAGTTTACTGTGAAAAATTGTAGCAAGATAGAGAAATTGCAATATTGTCTACCTAAATGCGTGGGCTTTTTTTTTTTAAACTTGGCTTTAGTGCTTTTTTTTTAATTTAAAAAATATTTTCTGAAGCATACTTAGATTCACCATGGAAACTTCGAAAAGCTATAAAGGAGCCTTTCTTGCTGGTCAATTTATTGATTTACTCAAGGACAATGAATAATTCAGAATTTTAAAAAAATGACTAATGGTCATTTTAAACTAGAAATGCTAAAAATTAACTTCAGCATTGGAATGTTATCAAGGCATGTGAGAAACGGGCTGTTAAAATGTCCAAAGGTTGCACAACTGAGACCGAAAAAAATAAAAAGATTCCCCTTAGATTTTTAAATACAATCTTTATAAAATAAATGTTCCCTAGCTGACATTATCTGGGTCACTATTCCAAAGATGCTCTTGAGCTTTAACCCAACAAGTAAGTACAAATAACAAATGGACACGGACCTCGGCAGCCAAGGGACAGAATGTACCTGAGTATTAGTGTGGGTGGATCACAAGGTGAAAAATGCCCAACACACACACGATGCAGTCCTCAAAGCCATCCTCGTAACAATTCTGCTGCGTGGCCCTTGAGAGGAAGGGCAGCTGCGTCCGCCCCGCCCGCCGCCTGCCCCGCCCGCGCTCACCGCATGGTGTAGAGCAGCGTGCCGTCGTCCTCCAGCCGCAGCAGCTTGTTGGGCGTGGTCATGTTGTGCGCGATGGACTTCTTCCCGTTGTGGAAGAACGTGTCCGGGGTCCAGATCTTGCTGGCAAGAAGGTTGTTGAGAGGGAGGCGCTGCATGGGCCCCTTAAACCGAAGCCTTTCATCTTTCCAGCTTTGGCGGAAAAACACATCTATGGTATACTCCTAATGTAAAGGAAGGCAACGGGATGACGTCAGAGTAAAAGAGTCCTTAGCAGTTCCTTTCAGCGTTTATTTAGAATAGTCTGTGTGGGGCCGTGCCCTGGGACTTACCATTTCCGTGTCGGACACCGGGCCGAAGCTGGTGACGTAGATGTCCGTCCTCACCTGAGTGATTCGCTCTGAAACACAGACACAGGTTCCTCGGCTCGCACCGACTCACCCTGCGCTGTCCTGACCGCCCTTGTGTTCTTAGTCTATTAACTGATTTCACTCTTTGCAACCAGGGGGTCTTTTACGATGCATTGGATAAATATGGAGGACTGGACAAATACCAAATGAAGCCAAGCTGCTCCAAACTATAACATGAAATAAAATACCCATCATATAAAGAAAGCAGCTTGGCTGTCATCGAACCTCTGCCCCCTGGGGAGCAGTCCTGAATAGAGGTGGGTGGAGGCCTGGCTGTGGGCATTGGGTGGTTTCACAAACATCTGAGCTTCAGTTTCCTCCTCTCTAAACCCAGAGCAATAATGCCAGCCTGGCAGTGCACAACCCTGCCCTCCCCATACATAGTGGCTTTAAAAAGAGTTGGACGATTTGGGATGAGGATTGCTGACTCAGAGGAATTCCCCATCAAAACTGGAGGCACTGGGTGATCTCCAGGGAAGGGATATGAGAGAAAGTGCTCACAAGTGTGCCCCGAGACAGGGATGGCCCACTTCTCCTTATATGGCATTTTGAATTGTCAGAAATTCCTATTGTGGGAGACTACTAGTTCATTTAAAATTACTTAGAAATATACACAGTGATAAAAATAGCTAATAATATTGGGGGGAAATTTGTATGTTCCCAAGGCACCCCTGAGCCCTGAACCCTCCTGTGGTCATGAGTAGGAACCACACTGAGAGTGCACTACAGCCCACACTAAATAATCCCAAGCCACTTCACAGGATCACCGTGGGCTCAGAGGCCCCTTGGGGTCCCACGCTGTTGTGTGATGATCATCTATTTGCATAGTGGGCCAGTGTTTGTGTGATGCTGGGTATTGTATGATGCACTGTGCCCGTCTCCCCATTGAGATGCCAGCTCCAGCCAGACACCCCCTAGGCCCTCTGTGCTATCCTCCCACCCCGTAGGACTGAAGGCAGGAGGATGAGAGGATGCCATGAGAATTGACAGCAGTTCAGTGGATTTCTAGGTGCTTTTACCTTTCTGGGTGTTGGGACTGGCTTATTAGACACACAGGCCTGCAGACATAATTCATAACTCAGAAGGCAGAGTAAGATGCTGTCACGGAGCCTGTGTGGACTTTTCTTGTCCATAAGACAGAGGAATGGCAATTAATGCTGTAAGTGAATCTCCCTGTTAAAAATGCTAATACTGGACAAGAACTGAACTTTTTCCTCCAAGAATGTGTTTACGGGAAGGTTTCTACCTCACCTAATACAGCTAGTTCAAACTCACCACATCTAAACTGGTTACAGCCATGAGCATTGCACGTGCCTAGAAACTGCATACAATTCTCAGCATAAAATTAAGCTATGTCTGTTGTGCCCTGAAAGCACAATCTACTATCAGTTATTTTCTATCAACTCGTGCAGTAAATACTATGACTTTTGTCACAGTGAAAAATTAAGCATAATAACTTATAAGATGTGAAGAACAACTGCATTCAGCGGATTTCTCAAAAGGACTTGCATAGATATGAGAATATGAGGTTGCTTGTTTATCATTTCAGCTTTAATAACATCTAAGAGCTGGTTCCTCCTTAAGAGAACCACAATGGAGGTTAAGATCATCTGGGAAGAAGGGAGTTTGCAGGGACACGTCCCCCAGCTTCTTGTATCTGGAAAAATGTAACAAAGGATGCAGGATCCTTAGCAAGGGCAGACCAACCATCAACTTAAAATCCTGGCAAGGGAGCTCTTTTAGGAATTGCTTGAGTCACAGCACACACAAGCTTGAGATGGGGCTTAAGCTTTCCCTAGGTCCTCGCTGGCCTCGGCTCAGGAGAGCAAACTCACCTCCCAGCCCGGGCCGGAGTCTGTTGTCGTAGCCATCCAAGAGCCCATCCAAGATCCTTGTAAATATCGTGATGTTATCATTGGTCTCATCTTTTCCAGAACTGGTTGGCATTTGTGAAAAGCTTTTAAAAAGAGAAACAAAAGAAAGAGTTAAAACAATATTTCTTACAAAATTCTTCTCAAGATATAGAAAACAGGGAATCACATGGGGACCTATCTAGTAGGCCGGGCCTCTGAGAAGGGGTCTCCCGCACTGCCTAGGTCATTGTTCTGCATGGATAAGCTTTAGATCTCGAATATCCAGGATGTTCTGCTCTGGGCTGGTTGTCCATCAAGTTAACATGATGCTCAAAAATCTATCATTCTGAGGAGCTGTTCACGTCAAAGTTTTAGCCGTTTCTTTTCAAAACAAAATTAGCCACTGCACATGGACTAGCAGAGCCTAATTCACTCATAGAAGATTTTAGAGGTTTGGTTAAAAACAGAAAAACTGAATTCACGTACGGTTAGTGAGTCACTGACAATGAGTGCTAGGGCTTGGAGGAGGATATTGAAAAACTTTACCTAAGTTGAACGACAAGGTTTCTGCACCCAAATCTTACTGCATCCTTAGTTGGACTGGGGACGTTTGTGCTGTGAATAACATGCCAGGATTAGAGCCTGTAGTGACAGAAATGATCGAGTCTGTGTCATCTCTTTGGGCTGCCACATCCAGCTGCTGGCATGTTCTGTGTGACCTAACACGTCCCACAGTAAAACCCTCGAGAACAGCGGACTGAACCTCAGGGAAGACACAGAACATTTCTGGCTTGTTCAATGGAGTGATGTTATCCAGGCCCCAAAAGCTTCTGTAGATGCAGCAGAGAGAAACCAGAAACCACCCCAAGCAGATCTAGACAAAAGATGACATTATTTGAGGGAAAGGAAAGTTCACAAGCCCAGAAGACAGTGACACACCTGGAGAGCATGGACCCCTCTTCAGGTCTCTACAGCTGCTTCCAGATGTGCAAACAGTAAGACATTCTGAATTACTGAGCACTTAACCTGCAAATTTGGCTTGGCTCCAAGGTGGACTTACTGAGTTGACAGCTAGGTAAGGCTCCCAAGAAGTCAGCACCCTTGGCACCTGGGAAAAGAACACGTGATTCCCGGTATTTCCCTGAAGTACTTGGCTGGGGTGGCCCTAGCTCTGCTGGAAGCACTTTCTCTCCAATGGAAAGGCTGAAACCAGAGCTGAGAGCTGCCATCCTTGGAGAAACGCTGAGGTCGGAATCGATGTGTGCCTGCCCTACCCAGTTCTTGAAAATCAGTCATTTTCATCGAATGCATCTAACAGATCAATTCTTTGCTGGCCTTAAATCTATTCCCTTTTGAATGGGAGAGTATAAAGTTTTTTGATCTAATTTTCACATCACCATCACAATGTACACAGTCGAAGCACTAATGAGCTGAAATTCAGCCCTGCATGGAGAGCTGTATGAAGCCCACAGACACATACCTTTTATACTCTGTGATTTAGTATTTAAAAATATTAAATTCCCCTTTTCTCTAATATCCATGGTAGTTTCACACTACAGAAAGACAAAGCGCTATGCCTTGCACAGCTAATACCGAGATGGACAGCCTTGATATCTTCTTCCAGGTTTGTGTAAAGGAAGGAAGTTATATTTTGTACTTGTCCAGCTGTGTAACTACTGATCAAACCAAATCTGGCCTCATGGTCCACTTCTCATGGAGTTCATAACTCATCAGTTTGATGATTCAATTTCAGATTATGTCCAGGTCCCAATTTTTGGAAGGTCCTTGCTGCCTCCTTTAACTTACAAATTGAAGTCAGAACATATACACTAGGAGAAAAAGCATCTCTTAATGTTTCAATAAAACTTTTCTAAGCTATTCCATTATCTGTGGTGAAAATGTTCTTAAATTACATTAGATCTGAATGAGGACAAAGACTGGACTGCATTATTGACCATTCTGTGCAGTGCTGTCTGTGTGGGCACTGTTTTCCCGGGCTCTCTCCAGAAGCAGAGACCAGGGCACATTGGTCCTCCAGCTTCAGGGAAACACCACCCCACTTGGCTCTGAATCTCGCTTCACAAATACCCAAATCATTTCCAATAACAATGGGATAGGATACAGTGCCTAAGAATTCCAAAGCTCAGCTTCCAGTTATTGGCCAAAATTAAAAAAAAAAAAAGTTTAAATATGTGTACACATATTTGCACATAATTATACTTGCCTTGGAGGAATTTTAATATCTGCCTTGTTCTGCCATAACTGCCTCTTGTATTTATCTGTGGGCCTTGGTATGATCGAGGCAGAGGATATGCAGTTTTCTTCGCTGTTTTAACTGAAGATAGGAGCTAGGAGGCAGGAAATAGATTCTTAAAAATCCCTAAAAATGCCTATCTGGGCAGGAGCAGGGTTTTGTTTTCTTTGTTTTTGTTTTGTTTTTCATGAGCAGCTGGGAAGCCCTCCTCAGTTCGCAGATCATTCTCAAAAATGATTCATCTGCAGTGCATAGTTATGAAACACACCATTTTCACAGCCATGGAGAAGGCCCTGGCCTCATCATAGGATGCTAATGCTGTGTTTCCTTAGCCCCAGCCTCAGAGCCTTCATAAAGGAGAAACTCATAGACATCTGGAGAACTTTCGAGCACCTCTGTCAAGCTGCACAATCTTTAAGGACTGCTTCTAAGCTAAAGACTGACTTCAGCTAGCTGTGTTCCACTTTTGAAAGCACTTGAAAAACAAAATAATACAGAAATATAGGGACTTTTGATGAAAGGGCCTAGGGAACTGTCCATGAAATTTGATCCACTAATGGGTTTCATTCATTAGCAGAGTGTTTAAGAAAAATGACTGTGAACATCTTTAAACAGGGTAAACTCTTGCAATTGTGCAAATTCCCCACCACTCCCTGTTGTCTTACACCTTGCCTTTTCAAGGCATTTGATTCTGAGACCCTTGCATTAGCCTCCTTTCGATTTCTGGGCCCTACAGACTCGGTTTTAATTGATGCAGGAGGGAACAGGCCCTGGTATTGTCGTAAGATTCCCCAGTGGTCCCCACGTGCAGGCCCCAGTGGACAGCGACTGCTCTAGGCCTAAGATGGAAACAGAAAAGCTTCCCTGTGAGCCAGCCACTAGAGTGACACTAAACAGCATCAGAGAGGATATGATTGGGCTTGGTGCCTATTCCAAAAACTCAGCTCAACAAATGCATCCTGGATATCTACCAGGTATGAGGCATTGTGACCCCAGGAATGTGAAGATGGCAAAGAGGGCACCTGGCCTTATAGACAGGACAGTCTTCTGAAAGACTCGGCTGTGTTCCCAGAGGATTTCAACAGAACAGGGCAGGTGTAGGAATCCAGTGTCAATGTGCAAGACACAATAGGAACACCAGGGAGAGAAATCAAGCTTTGCCTAGGTTCAGGGACGAGGAAAACTGACCTGGGGTTTTAAGCATGAAGACTGGGTCTCAAACCAAAGAAAGGTGCAAAAGGGTGCTATGAACAGTGGTCCTGGAAAGGAAACAAGTGTGGCATTTGCAGAGGGCACGTGAGAGCTCTGGGGAACAGAGCAGCATGTGCCAGTGGGGAGACAGACACAAGGCAGTCCACAGAGGACTTTGCATGCCCAGCTACACCCCCTGAAGGTCAGGGGAGCTATATACACTTTCCCTGAGGCGGCTGGGCAGCATGTAAGTGACTGGCTTGGGAGGGGCAAGACTGGAGGCGTGAAGACCAGTGACTGGGCGTGGGCAGTGGTAAAGGTGGATACACAGAGCCGCAGCTGGATTTCTGTCTGCGGCATAAAGGGAAGGGAGAATGGTCTGAAGACAGCAGGACAGGAATTCAGAGGGAGCGACCTCTAAAATCAGCCCCCTACCAACACAGGTGGCACTCTGCTGTGGAAATCACTCATTATTCTGAAAGGGCCAAGAAAGCAAGGAGTTGTATTTTCGCTAAGGTCTAAAGTTATCTTCCTTATTGAGAAACTTTAAAAGATTTTATGCCAATAAACAAACTTATTTATCTCTCAGTATTACATTCTTTAATAATAATAATAATGTTAAGTTGTAGAGTTCACCTTTTTAAAGGAGCTTCATTCTACTAAGTGATGCCTGATGACGTTTCCTTATTTTGGTATTTTAAAGGATACAAGTTGCGTCATGCTTCTGGGGAAGAAAAATCTTTTCAGTGTTGTCATATCACCCATGGTGCCGGTGAAGCCAGTGTGCGATGTATTGCTTCCTGGTGTTATCTCTGCCTACGTCCAGGGCCGTTTCTGATTTCCATAAAATAGGATCGATAATGGCAACTGTGGCCATATTTTAATGTGAAATTACTTTGAGGATTGAACTGGGCTGGTTTTAAGTTGCAGTCTTATCTGTCTTCTTAAGTTGCTTCTTTCCCAATATTGAATGACTTCTGAGAAATGTATCTTCAGTTTATTTGTTTGCTACTTTCAGGTCATTAAATAAGCACCTCTAAGTGTCACCATTGTGACATCTTCCTCAAATGTCCATAACACAACACTTTAGCTAACTATGTTTTTTAAAAAAACCTATGTAATAGAAAAAAACCCCACCACGGTGGACACTAGCTAGACACTGAAGATCAATCCCCAGTTTCCAAGTAAGAGTTTTCCCGTCTAAAGATGGAAAATAAGAACTTGTAACACACTGTCTGATGGGGCTCATGTCCTGTGCATGGAGCATTATGCCAGAATTCTTATGTCCCTCCCATCCCTTGGGCCTCACCTTGAAGTCTTCCCAGTCCTGCCCTTTGGCTCCCTGAGTCCTGCTCAGGTCTGTCCCTGCTCCCCACCCTGCGTGGAAGCTCTGCGTGCTTGCCCTGGACACTGACTGGCTGCCTGACTCAGAGTCCTGCTGCCTGCCCGCAAGGTCAGACCTAAGCCCGATGGCCACAGCCCCCCTCCGACACTGCCCACTTCCTTGCACTCAGTGCCTCCTTTCTCCAGCCACGCTGGAGGCCTATGTAGGTGACAATGCAGCACACGTGCCACCCCGTCCTAATCACAAGAAGTTTCCTCTCACTCCCATGTCAGTAAGCACGTCCACTGTAATATCACCTGTCTTTAAAGAAGTCTTTCATTCACCCTGTATGCCTTCTAGTTAATGCTCCATTCTCTGTTCCTCTTCTCATTAGAACTCACTGGAAGATGGGTCCATATCAGAAACCCCTACCACCCTTCTCTTGCAGCCACTCCCACCTGGCTTTCCCTACCCGCAGCCTCAGGGGACCTCTCTCTGAGGGCAAGAAATGAAATCCACAGTGCCAAATCCAAAGAGCAAGTCTCCATCCTCATCTTACTGGAACCGTGAGCATCATTTGGCAGAGTAGACCAGTCCTTCCTACAACACTTCCTCCCCTGGGGCTCGGGATCCTGCCCTCTTCGTCCTTCCTCCCTTCATGTGCCTCTTTCTTCTCAGTCTTGCTGCCCCCTGCCCTTACTTTCCTGACCTCTCAACACGGACATGTCCCAGGCACAATCCAGGGATCCTCTTCCTTTCTGTCTGCACTCAATCTCTACCTGTCTAGTTCAATCCAAGTGCCTTTAATGTCTCCTACACATGGAAGCATCTCAAGTGCATGTTTCCAACCCAATCTCTCTGACCTCCAGACCTCTACATCCAGGGGCCTGCCTGGCATCTCCACTTGGCCATCTAACGGGGGTCTCGCAGGGCTTCCATGTGCACCACTGCACTCATGATTTTCTGTACCACGCCTGCTCTCCTACTGTCTCTTCCAGCTCAAAGACAGGCAATGAACCCATCAGGTTTTCAGGCCAAATACCCTGGGGTCATCCTTGATGCCTCTATTTCTTCCATGCATACATCAACCCATCAACAAATCTTACTGACCAAATAGTCACTCCCCTGGGCCACTGCGGTCTCCTCTCAACTGTCCTCACTGCTTCTTCCTTAAATCCCTTCTCACTCCATCCCAGATTCCATTCCATTCTACTCACTCAGCACCCAGAGTGAGCTTTAGAATGAATTTAAGTCACATAGTGTCACATCTAAATTGCATCATGTTTCACTCCTGCTCAAAACCACACAATGGCCTTTTGACCTTCAAAATAAAAGTCAACTGTTCTTCCTGATACCATCCTGCATGGCCCCCTTACCCCCGCTGGCCCTTCATCCTCTGTACCAGGCCAGTTGTGTCCCTGTCGCTGCACCCTGCATTCTCTTGCCATTCTTCCTGCCAGTTCAGGCTTCTCTGAGAGTAGCTTTCCTCACGTCTTCACTTTGCTCAGATCTCTGCTTAAGCAGCTCCTTCTGGCACACTCACTGTCTCTCGCTCTGCATTATTCTTCATAGCGTTCTTCAGAGCAATCATCTCAACTTAACCAGCACCTATTGCTTTACTGTCCGTATCATGCCAGTCTGCTTTCTGTTCTTGGTGTGCTCTTGGCCAAAGAATGACCAGACACACCAAAGTGTCAGGTCCAGCATCTTGGTGGACTGTTATTCTAGTTCTTTGGCTCCTTGCTTGGGAAAGAAAACCAACACAGGCAGGGCTGGTGTGACAGAGTGACCACAAGCAGGAAGCAGTTTCACAGCAGTAGCTTTTTATTACAAAACAAAACAGGTCTGTCTCTGCAAGTGGAGCGAGACAGACTCACTGACCGACTGACTATCTGATGTGATCCTTCTCATCAGCCCTGTGTGGCAGGATCAGGAAACAGTTGCAGCAGGTTAAGTAACTCTTCTGACATCACACAGAGAGTGTAGAGACAGAGCACGGAGCTGAGCAGCCACTGTCCTCCGTTGAATGATACTAATGCTATCCTAAATACCTGCCAAAGGAGCCAGGAACCAGGAACCAAACTGATTGTAGAGTGATGGCCAATTGTTTTTGTTAAAAACTGAAAATTAACTGGTTCTGTGTTTCATTAACTTTTAGGATGGCTTTTTGATTTTGAAATAAATTTTTAAATAAATATAAATAAAATGGATTTTTTAGTGAACTGCTAAAGCTTGTTCCATAGCATGTCTTACTTTTCCTAGCATATGATCCCTTCTTGATAGCATTTTATTTCACAATCCATATTTTTTATTGGGTTTTATTCGGGCTGCAGTAGACTCACTGTTTTTGTTTGTTTGTTTGTTTTAATAGACAGGATCTCACTCTGTCTCCCAGGCTGGAGGGCAGTGGGGTGATCATAGTTCACTGCAGCCTCGAACTCCCGGGCTCAAGCGATCCTCCTGCCTCAGCCTCCAGAGTAGCTGGGACTAGAGGCATGTACCATCACAGGTGGCTAATTTTTTTCAGTTTTATTTTTGTAGAGATAGGTCTTCACTATGTTGTCCAGGCTAGTCTCAGACTACTGGGCTCTAGAGATCTTCCTGCCTCAGCTTCCCAGAGTGCTGGGATTACAGATGTGAGCCACAGTGCCTGGCCCACTCATTGCTTTTATAATGACACTCAGTTCTAGATTAGAATGTTTTTTTGTTTCCATTGTATAGATTTTTCTCCCATTCTTTCCCTTTTCAGAAGGCACCATAAATATTAGGATATTCTGGGGAAAGCTCTACAGTGGAAAATGCTAGCCCCAGCCTGCAGCCCTGAGGTAGACCTTGATTCCACCACTTTCCGATAGTGAAATTTGGACATGCTTCTCTAAGCACTTTCATGAACAAAGTGAGGATTTTGTGAAAAATAAATAGTGTATTTTTTTGGCAAATGAATTCTGGAGATTAAGGAGATACACTCACATAAATTTTGATAATGATTATTGCTACCACCAGAGTTCCATGAAATGATTTCTTTTAAATTTTGTTCTAATACTTTCCTCTGAAATTTCATACCAATTAAAACATGCATCTTATGCAATTGAACCTTTGTAAAAATCCAAAAGCCCACATATTCTTTCTCCCCTTGAACCGAGCCAGTGACTCATCCTGGAGCCGACTGCCAGACGGTGTCGGCAGAGAGCTGCACGCTGTCTCTCCGAAGCTTTGCTCACTGCCTATTGGCATAACGAACATGCTAAAAGTTTCCTTCAGAAAGCATATAATTGGGAAATATTTTCTTTGAGTATCTTTTTAAAATAATGTTGGACATTCCCCAGTAGCCTTGTTTTAGTCACCCACATTTTTTTATGATACACAAAAACTACCTTTCTGATCTGTGCTGGTCCCTGAAGCCTTTGGATGCACCAGGGCTCGTGCACCTGCTAACTGCACTATTGGCGCTTTCTGAGCGTTTTTGTAATTGTTACAACGACTGCTTGTCCTGGGCCTCCTGAACCTACAGCTACAATGTAAGAAGAATTTGTCATCTGGGATTTCACAAGAGAGAACTTTCCATTTAAAAAGGCATTGTAAGTACCTGCATGATTCAGAGAGAATGTACTTTCTGCTCTACTTAAGAGAAGGGAACTGTCCTTGAGAGTGTGTATGAAAAGGACCTTCATGAAACTGGAGGTCCAGATTGGCACACTTGTGTAGACCGATAAAGAATAATCTTATCTCTTCGTGTTCTTAAACCACTTCTACAAGAACCTACTTTTAATTGCTAATTATAAAATACTGTTTTCCAAAGTCTATTTGAATGGCAGCTGCCACATAATACAATTCTAACACATATTTTCTTCTTCAATCAATAAACCTCTAAAATATGTTTAAGGCAATAAAAGAATGGAATCAGAATTTACCTTATTATTGAGTTGATGATCCTCAAATTTACCTTGCAATTATCACTAGTCCATCACGTCTGATAAGGTATGATTTTTCTAAATGATGACAAATTAATCCCAATTTAAATTTAATACTATAAATTCTGACATTATGTTGATGCCAGTAGTGTTTCTGTGCTAGTTTTTCTATACCAGGTGCTTTGGTTACCAGTTTCATTAAAATAATTATAATGTTTCAAATAATCTTATGTCTCCAAATGTGCCATAGCACAAAGCTGACTGTCAAATAAGGCCTCTGTTCCATTGAACGCTTGACTCATCCTCTGTTCTATAATTTAAAACTAACAGGAGAATTATAAAGGCTATTGAAAATGAGCTGCTGGTGACTCTGATCAAATTAACAGTATGATCGGAAAAAGGAGAAATAATACTTATATATTTTCAAAGCAATTTCACATTAATTATCTCATATAATCCCCAAGTATATTTCACTTGTCAAGTTATAAATTTTCTGACTGCCAAAGCCACACACTTTCACAAACACTGCACATCAACATGGTCCATGCACAAAACCTTGCCCATGTTCTTTTTCCTTCTTCTCCCGTGTCTGCTTTTATATAGCACCTTTACCCCCTGCCAGTCCTCTGGCCTCTCACATGTATTTACAGGAGTCAGCATTTCCCTTGTCCTGGAATCATGTTCAAATTAGGACCTTGGGTGTTTCTCTTTCACCTTTCTTTTCAACGTGATCACATAAATTCTTTCTTTGGGTGGGGGAGGGGTAGACAGAGCTGACCCAAACTTTTGTTCTGCCCAATCTCCAAGTACAGAAAACTCTTTCTACCCTGAAACAGTGAATACCTTTCAGAATTATGTCCCCCTCCTCTCTAGATTGGTTTAACGGAGAACTACCCTGCAAACCATATGTAATCAAATAAGGGAGCCAAGAAGTAACCCAGCAGAATGACATGGGAAGTTTGCTGAGTAAGGAATCCCAGCAGTTACTGGGTTTGTGAACTTCTCAAGGTAGCTATTCATCCATCCCACCTTCCCCAGCTGGAAGATGGGGCTAATGGTACTCAGCTCATTCGGTTGCTTCTAGGATTCACCTAAAACACATATCCCACATTGGGATAGCTAGTATTTTCCAAGATTTTAAAGTCAAGTAGGTATTATGTAACTTTCTTTGGGATTTGACAAAATTATTCTTCAGCACATCTAGATAATATGCAAGTGGGAGGAGCCTCACATAAAAAGGGAAATAAATACGGACTTGATGTCTTTTATGATGTCTTTTGTGACTATGGAAAAATATTCCCTGCTGGCCAGAGTGTGTGAAACTCGGCTTCCCTCTTTGCTAGAAACCCCACTTCTTGGAAAGGTCAAGAGTTAAAAGCACTCAAACAATCTGATATAAAATTCCACTTATGAAAACATCTCCTAATAGAAATAATCTTAAATGATTAAAAAAGTTGTAAGCCAAATATGTTCACCACAGGAAAATTTATAACAGCAAAATAAGAAACAACGCAGATATCACAAATTAAGGAAGTAGCTAAACAAGAAGGCATCCATGCGCTGTAATAATATCCATCGATTTTAAAAGCACACATTTTAAAGAGTTTGTTATAACAAAGTATTAGGTACCAAAAAAGCACAGTACAAAACTGAATGTGCAGTATGATCCCAACTATGTAAAAATATGCATAGGAGCAAGGGGAATTAAGCACACCACAATCTGAAGGATGACTACTTCCATGTGGTGGAATTAAGAATATTTTCCTTCTTATATACTTCTCTGTATCTCACATATTTTCTGAAGTTAATAGGTAGTGTTTTATGATAGACTGTTGACCTCATATCTAAATGATTAAAAACTGCTCCAACAGTTAATTTTCTGGAAAGACTGAAGAGTACTCTACCACTTAGTTGGTGTTAGCATCCAGAAACTAACAGTTACTTCTCTGTTTTGAAGACGACCTCGAAAGCTACAGAATTAAATAAGCAATAAAGTGTAACTACTTCTCGTGGCTAAACTCCTTATGCACATTACTTCTTATTTCAGACTTGCATTTAACAGGGAGTGTAATAATTTCATGCCTATTCAATGCAAATTCACAATAATATATTTTGACCAAAATGTTATCACAAAAATTTGTGTTCCCAATCCTAGCATACTTCTCACCTCCAAAATACTACTAAATATATGTAGTATATCAGTAAACAAACCAACTACTTAATGTATTAAGTGGCAAACTTGAAAATTCCATAAGATTTCACTTATATATACACCTTTCATTCAGAGGAGCACTGTGGACATCACAGTTTATAGGATTTAATAGCTGGAGAGAACTTAGAACGGAAAACCATTCACTTAACAGCTAAGGAAAGTGAGGGTACGGGAGGAGAGGTGTCCACTACAGACAAAGGAAAGTAGCAAGAGTAACATACAATACTGTTCCCCAAAGGAATCCTAGGAATAGCTAAGAGGGCTGTGACATATCATACACCTATGCAAACTGATATGGTTAGAATGCCATGCTGCCTGGCTCCCATTGGTGAACCACAGGCATCTTCCTTAGCTTAGCTCTGCTGGACAGAGCCCCAGCTAAGGGCCCAGGCCTGTGCCCAGGCAGACCTGGACTTCAGTCTCAGTGCTATGTTTACTAGCAATGGCATTTGGGCAAGGTCTGAAGCCTGACTCTCTCTCCCTCTCCCTCCCCCTCCCCCTCCCCCTCCCCCCCTTTCTTCCTCTGCACAGATCTTGAAGGGTCAGAAGAGCAGAAAATGTCCAGAGGACAAACAGAAAATGTCATGGCCCTCGAAGGATCCTCTTTACTTGCCAGATAGAAGGGGTCTCTACAAGCTGTTGCAGAGCCACTATATATTCTCAGCCTTTAATAATTTACACAAGTGCAACCTGTGGAGACCACTTTTGTAAAACTAAGGTTTGGCAACTTTTGTCCTGACATTTAATTTCTTAATTATACTCCATCAACTTCAAGTTCCAATCTTTTGGATTAACAAGGAAAATTCTGGGGTGGGGAGGGCAGGGGGAAGAAGAGGCATGTTAGCCCCCTAAGAACATTCATCTGGAATGCAGGTTGTCATGAAAAAAGGTTGGAATTTGCAAAAGGATGCTAACAGCCAAAATGAAAGAGGTTAATAGAAATGCTAATGTCAGAACCTCACCAGTGTCTTTTGGATCTTCAGGCACCTGTAGTTATGGTCTCTGCACCTGTGTTCAGAGGGCCACAACTCCAGGCCCTTGGCTCCGGTCAGGGCCATGAGTCCTTTTCAATGCCATGTAGCACAGGCCTGACTTTAAAGGCAAATTACTACATAAGGGAAATAAGGAGGGCAGTCAAATGTTGCACACTCCCCAGTCTAACAAGCAGTGACTGTCCTTTACGCACGTGAACTTCTGAATCCCATTTTAACCTGAATAGGAAGAAACACAACTGACTCTTATACCTTCCTCAGCTTCTATTTCTGAAAACATAATCGGCCTCTTTTCTCTGACTCACTTCAGAGACCCCATACTAGGAGCAGCCTTGCTCAGGGAGAAAGCGTGGGTCAAGGCAAGCACTCTTTGTTTATTTACAACAAACTGAAGGGCTTGCTGAATCAGAATTAATGTTCTGCTTTACAAGGTTTCTGAAAGGCACTAGTGCCCCTAATATCGTAAAATAAAAGCATAGATGATAACTTACCCAAAGTGACTGGATAAGTTCATGGAAATACAAAAGAGAAGGAGGTTTTTGATCATGATAAAGCTAGAGAACATTCCATTGTCCATTCCCAATAAGAATAATAGTTGAAGCAGATGAATTTGGAAGAATAACTGTTCTTTTCTCCAACTTGATCTTGAAGCTGAAAAGTACACAAAGTGGGAAAGCATAGGAACATGAATGTTTTTGTGTCACAGTTCCTGGAATGAAACCCTACTGCTACCAAAGAAATTTACAAAGAAAGGGCATGTGACCTCCCCCAGCACACCAGGTATTTCCTACTACCTTCATCCAGCAGTAAGTTGCAGTGTAAAAAGAAGTTACAGGATGGCTTAATCTTCACTTGTATTCAGAGTGCAGAATCATTCTAATTTATTTTTTTCATGTCTCAAATACTCTGTTTTACTTTTTAGCATGTAATCAAATGATCCATTGGTCCAATTATTAAAGTAAATGCTTGGAGTTATCTGCGCAACTGTATTGCGTATCTGTCAAATCCACAAGTGGAATAATTTTACCTTTCTGAAATATATGCCACGCGTTCAAAGCCAGCAAGCTACTCCTTGTTCGGCAAGGTGCTGAGAGGAAGTATGTAGAAAGAGGGGGAGAAAAAGCACATTTAAGAAGCAAGTCTTCTGCAGGATCACGATAATATAAATGCTGCCTAGAGGAGAGAGTTGCCACTTTCTCGGCACCCTGCCCCCCTGAATAAATAAGTTAATAATCACTGCATTTGGGGAAGCCTCTCAGTTCGTTGCTGGACAGTAATTAACGCATTTGAAATCCAGGCAGGCACCGTCCCTGGGCTCAGCAACTAACCTTAGTGAAGGCACGTATTTCTCAATATGCGCATAACGCAAATAGGTGTTCACCACATACCAACATCGAGTATTCGAAAAGGAGCTTTTCCGGAGGACACCCTGCCCGCCAACCCCGCGCCCCGCAAACTCCGGAATTGGGAAGTACACAACAGGTACTTTCACCGCAAAAGCGAAGGCCCTCGGCGACTGCTGTCAGGAAGGGCAGCGTGCCATGTGGTGGTCGCCTGGGCGCGTCCTGAGGCTCGTCGCCGGACCCGGGCCAGAGCCCAAGCAATGAGCACGCGGCGCTGCATGCGGGAAACCCGGGCGGCGCCTCCAGTCGCTCCTCAGCCCCGAGCCGGGACCCCCCAAGGAGAAGCTGCACTCCCAAAGCCCCCCAGACAACCGTGGTGGCTCGCCAGGGCCGGCGTGCCAGGGCAGGTGGGCGCGGGGCTGCACTGCGGAGCCGCAGCCTCGGCCGCACCGGTACCCCGGGGCCGGGCACGGTCAGCCACCCGCCCGGTCCGCAGCGGAGCGCCACGCGTCTCCCGCTCCCCAGCCCTGCCCGGCTCGCTCCCGGCCCTCGCAGACCTCCCCAGCTCCTGCTCCGGGTCCGAGCCGAGCGCCCCGCTGCGCAGCGCCTTCCTCCTCTTCGGCTGGGAGCGGCGGCACCGAGTCCACTGGTCTCTAGCAGCCCGCGCGACAAGCGCGCGACACCCCCGCGAGGCCCGCGCCCACCCCGCGAGCGGCGCCCGGACGCCAAGCGCCTCAGAGCCCTGGGGCTGACAGGGCCTTCCAGGTGGGAGATTTCGCCCTTCGGGCTCCCGCGACGGCTGATGGCCTCCAGCCCCCAATTCCTATCCGCGGGGCCATAGGCGCTGCGCCTTGGCGCCCCGTCCCGCAGGGCTGCGCCGCCCAGAACCCCCCTGCCCTTCTGCACGCGGCTTCGCCCCCGCAGTCGCCAGGGGAAAGTTTGCGCTCCGGGCTGCCCGCGGCGCCCCGCCCGCTCTCCACCTCTCCTACCCAGCCATGCAGCCCGCCACTCGGGCGCCCCGAGGAGAGGGGTGCGGGCCCAGCCGGGGCCACCAGTCCTGTCGCCCCCACTCGCATCTTCTTACCCCACTGCCCCGGTCCGGCACTCCCGGGGCTTACCCTGCGCGCCGGCCCCGGGAGGCGAGCCGTCGGCGAGGGTGCATCCTTTTCCTACGCCTGCTCTCGTCCGGCTGGCAGGCGCGGAAGGCCGGTGCGGCGTCACCGCCCCATGCTGCCAGCGCGAACTTCCCCAGTGCTCCTGGGCCGAGTGGCTCGGGCGCCCCGCGCTCCCGCCGCCGCCCTGCGGCTCCGCTCTGCGCCGCGCCCGGGGCCGCGCGCTGCCCGCTGCAGATCCCCTCAGCGCCCCCGGCGCACTCGCGCGCTCGCTCTCACCTCTCCCGAGCGCCACATGTCGTCCCCGGGCTGGAGGAACGGCCCTCTGCAGAGGCGCTCCGGTAGAGGCCGCCAGACTCTCACCAAATGCGCCCTCTGCCCGGCTCGGCTGAGGGGGAGGGCTCAGGGCCCGCGGCTTGGCCTGGTTTGGGATAGGCCGTATTTGTGCTGAAGTTTCTCGAGGGCCTTCAGAAGCATGTTCGGCGCCTCCAGTGATAACCACGGGAGCCCCTCTTGAGACCAGAGACGGAAAGGTCGTGTCAGCAGGCAGCAGTCCGTGGTAACTGAGGCCGTCGGTCCCAGAGCTTTTCTAGGGCCAGCCCGAGCAACTCCCTCACCCACCTGGGCCCTTCCTCAGTCCTCAGTGGCACCTCTGCCTATCCTCATCTCGTAATCTGTTCAGAAAGAAACTGGTTTGTGGGCATCCTTTCTATCTAATTCATAAATAGTAATTCATTGCTACGGGAGGGAAAGCCGGAATAAAGTTGGACTAGATTAGAATGAAACCCTAGCCTAATTGCAGTATACGACGTCTGGGGGTTTCTGAAGTTCCATTTCTTGACGTGAAGCCACGGTGGCAATAGGAAGGGGCCAGAGGCTATGGGGTCTGCGGATCTGAAAGCGGGTCTGGGGTCGAGGGGCGGGATCTCTCTGAGTAGAGCTTCTGGGGCCACGACGTGGACATTTGATGCACCGCCTCCAGTTAGACACACACACACACACACACACACACACACACGCGGAGTTTTGTTACTGTGGTTATGTCGGTCTCTTGTCTGAATGGCACAGTTCCTGACCGGTGAGGGTGGCAATAATGACAAGTAGGCAGATATAGGGCCCCCTTCAAATAACACAGGCAAGATGGATGCTAAAACAACACATTCCTTAATTTTAGGATTGCAGGGTCGTGTTTCCACAGGAGACGGGAGCCTCTTGACTAGGAGAACACCTCGTGAAAAATGTTCAAGGTATAAAGTAAAACCACTGAAAATATGATGAGGTTCATTTATATTATTGTTCCACACTTTTGTGAGACTGTATTGTTTATAGTATCTTTTAATGCAATAGTGAGAAAAGGCAAATTCGTAACTCTCCTCCAGAAAAGTTCTTTACCCTTCCATTGTATGAAATCCCTGTATTCCAGTTATGTTTAACACAGTGTGTTCCGAATCTAAGTTACCTGCTGGTACTTTTGCACATTCCAAAATTTCTGAAATTTTACAAAAATGAGAAATTGTAAATATATTCCAGAAACCGGACATAAATATATGTAAATGTGCAAATATACAGGAGGTGTTACTCTTAATATATATTTAGCCAGAGTATCAACTCTGATTTTAGTGGGATTTCGTGAAATATAAATGAGATTAAAATGCTCATTTGAAAGGTTTTCTAATTCTAATATGGACAAATTAAACAATGCTTTTCTTCATTTTCTAATTTCTCAAAAGATGTATCCACTACGGTAATGTTCCTTTTGGTGAATATCATTAAAGTCAACTTAATATGATTTTATACTCAGCTTAATATAATTTTCGCCTATTAGGTGTTGGAATTCTGGGTTTAGAAATAGCAGTGACAGCTGCTCTTCATTCAGGATTAAACAGCATAATGCAAATCAAAGATTTGGCAAATTTTAAAGCTTTATAGATTGTCACACAAAGCCATTCAGTCTATTTTTGAAAAAAAATAGATAAACAAGAAATTACTTTTGTATTAGAGTTATGGACGTTAATTCTTGATAATGAATGAAATATCAACTGTAAGTGAATATGTTCTTTTGCTGGGTTATGTTTTAAATTTCCACGTTTTGGCCCAACATGGTAACTTATACCTGTAGTCCCAGGGACTGGGGAGGCTGAGGCGGGAGGATCACTTGACACCAGGAGTTGGAGGTTACAGTGAGCTATGATGGCGCCATTGTACTCCAACCTGGATAACAGTGCAAGACCCTCTCTTAAGATAAAATGAAATAAACTTCCCTTGTCTTTTGGTAAATTCTCTATCAGTTTCACGTCAATGCATATTATCAAAGAGATGAAAATTATGTTAAGATCCATTTTCCTCCCCTGTGATGAAATGGTATCCTACTCTAGTGTTTATGTAATGTATAACATCATTACTTCATGGCAGATGGACCTGAGGGGATAGGGAAATAATAAGGCCTATCAGAACTGTATATAGAAACTCACATTGCTGGAATATTTATTATCATTTCAATAACTTTTGTTTTAACATGGAATTCAGTGTTTGTCTTGAGAAATAATGAATAATCAGTTGAATTCCCATTTGTTTCATTAGAATTTTCCCTTTATTGAATGAAATTAAGCCAAGTAGTTATACTTCTGGAAAACAGTAGAGGGCATTCCAGTTCCACCTAACCTCAGAGTTGACCCAGTCTTTATTAAGAATTTAATCTCCAGTGTGAGAGCCTAAAATAGCAGGAATTGGGGAAGCCAGTGGTGGGTAGAACATGTACCAGCAGAGCACCCACCCTATACCCAAGTCAGGAACAGGGGCTGGGGACAGTGGCTGTGTTTGCATAGGTGGTTGTGATAGAGGGGGCTTGCTCTTGTGTTGTTTGTCTTTCTGTGTCTGGCTTGTATCATTTAGCATAATCCTCCAGTTTCACCCATGTTGTCATAAATGGTAGGATTTCCTTCTTTGTTAAGGCTAAATAATACTCCATTGTGTGTGTGTGTGTGTGTGTGTGTGTGCGTGTGTATCACAGTTTCTTTATCCATTGATCCATTGACAGACATTCAGATTGTTTCCATACTCTGATTATTGTGAAAAATGCTAAAATGAACACTGGAGTGCAGGTATCTTTCCAGATGGTGATTTTATTTCCTTTGGCTATACTCCTGGAAGTAGGATTGCTGGATCATATGGTGTTTGCCAGGGGTTGCGGGGAGAAATGGGGAGATATTGGTCAAAGGGTACAAAGTTTCAGTTATACCAAGTAAATAAATTCTGGAGATCTAATGTACAACACTGTGACTACAGCTAACAATCCTGTATTATATACCTGAAATTTGCTGAGATGGTAGATCTTAACTGTTCTCACCACACACACTAAAAAAGAAGATGATAACTCCATGAGGTGATAGATATGTGAATGAGTTTGGTTGGGGTGATTATGGCACAATGTATACATATATCAAATCATCAAAGTGAAGACCTTAAATACTAGAAGATTTTATATAAATGAATGGATAAGTAAATATATCTAGATTTCTGGATATTTTCAAACAAAGAAAAACCACCACAGATTTAGCAACATTAGGCATACGTTCCCACCCTCTTGCCCCTGCTTATACCTCCACCCTGCTTATACCCTTGGAGGAACAGGGTCTATCAGGGTCTATCCTTTTCTATACTTAGCCTCATTTATAACTTATTTATAACTTGGAAAATAGACATAAGTAAGGCTTTTAAAGAGATTTTACATTTTTTTTTGAGTTTCCCTTTACCTTCTTTATTGGCTTATGAGTTATGTCTATTTTATTTTATTTTTTTATTTCACTTTTTATTTTTGTTTGCAGTTGGCTCTAGGGTTTACAATAGACATCTTTCTTTAACTTATTACAGTTGACCTTTAAGCAATACGGTACAATTTCATGTACAGTACAGTATAGGAAACTTACGATAGTCTACTTCTGTTTTTCTTTCCTGTCCTGTTTGCTGATGTTGTCACACATATTACTTCTACATTCAGTCAATTATCTTTTACTTTAACAATCAATTATTTTTTTAAATAGGTTTTCAAATGGGGAAAAATTTCCATTGGGTATCATTTTAATTCTGCTTGTAGGAAATCCTTTATCATTTCTTACATCACAGATCTTCTGTGATGAATTCCTTAAACTTTTGTTTATCTGAAAAATTTTTTATTTCATCTTCCCTTTTGAAAAATACTTTTTTCTCAGTGTAGAATGCTGGATTGACAGATATTTTTGTATGTCCAGATGGTTGTCCACGTATGATGGTTCTACTTAACAATTTTTTTACTTAACCATAGAGTGAAAGTGATGCGCATTCAGTAGAAACTATACTTTGAGTACCTGTACAAACATTGTGTTTTTCACTTTCAGTACAGTATTTAATAAATTTCACAAAATATTCAACACTTTATTATAGAATATGCTTTGTGTTAGATGGTTTTGTACAATCTCAGGCTAATGTAATTGTTCTAAACGTCTTTAAAGTAGGCTACACTAAGCTATGGTGTTCAGTAGGTTAGGTGTATTAAATACATTTTTGGCTTATGCTGGGTTTATTGGGACATAACTTCATCCATGTCAAGAAGCATATACAATCATTCACCGTATAATGACATTTTGTTCAATGACAAACCACATATACGATGGTATTCCCTAAGATTATAATGAATCTGAAAAATTCCTATTGCCTAGTGACATCTTAGCCATCCTAATATCTTATTGTAATCACTGTTTAAAAAGTAAATTTTGTGTAGCCTAAGCATGTAGTGTTTATAAAATCCACAGTAGTGTATGGTGATGTCCTAGACCTTCACATTCACTCCCCACTCACTCGCTGACTCACCGGAGCAACTTCTAATCCTGCAAGCTCCATTCATGGTAAGTGCCTTAAATAGGTATACCATTTTTTTTATCTTTAATACCATATTTTTATTGTACCTGTTTATTTTTAGATATACAAATACTATCGTGTTACCATTGCCTATGTATTTAGTATAGTATGCTGTACAGGTTTGTAGCTTAGGCACAATAAGCTATACCATGTAGCCTAGGTGTGTAGTAAACTCTACTACCTAGGTTTGTGTAAATATACTCTACCACATTGGCATAATGATGAAATCATCTGATGATTCATTTCTCAGAACATGTCACCATCATTAAGATTAAAGCTCTGTTCCAGTGCCTTCTGGCTTGCATTTTTCTAACAAAAGTCTGCTGTCATTCCTCTTTTTATTTTTCTGTACATACTATGTCTCCTCCCACCCCATGTCTGATTTTCAGATTTTCCCCTTATTACTGCTTTTCAGTATTTCAATTAGAATTTGACTTGGTGTATTTTTCTGTCATTCTTTCTTTTTTGTTCATATTCTGTTTTGGAATTCTTTGAGCCTTAGATATGCTAGCTTATAGTTTTCATCAAACCTGGAACTTTTTCACCCTTTATTTCTGTAAATCTTTTTTTCTTCCTCTTCCATTTCTACTTTCTAGTGTTCCCATAGGTTACTGAAGTTTTGGTCAATTTTTTTTTCTCTGTAGATATATTTTATTTCTATGTCACCAAGTTCACTAACATTTTCTTTTACAGTGTCTGGACTGCTGTTGATCTTAGTATTTTTCACTTCAGGCATTATAATTTTCATCTCTGGAAGTTCCATTTTTTTATTTTTATCTTTCATGATTCTTGTTATCATTTTCATAATTTAATTTAAATCTGGGAGCATATTTATAATAGCCATTTTAAAGCCCATGCCTGCTGACTGCATTATCTTCTGGTTTTATTTATGTTGACTGCTTTGACTGATTTTTCTTCTGATTATGGGTCACATCTTTCTGCTTCTTGTCAGTTTGCTAATTTTTTTGATAGTGCATGTTGCACATTGTTAATTTCCTGTTGTTGAGTGTCCAGGTTTGGTTGTCCTCCTTCAAAGAGTGTTGCACTTTATGCTGGCAGGAATTTAGATTACTTGAAGATCAATTTGGTCTTTTTGAGATTTGTTTTTAAGCTTTGTTACAGAAGGTTTACAATAGCTTTATTCTAGAGCTAGTTTAGCCTACTATTAAGTTATGTCCCCTTTGGTGCCTCCACTGAATGCCCCAAGCATTCAACAAGGACCCTCCACTTGAAAGTCTTCCAGCAGTGTGAGTTCTGGGAACCACTCAGCTCCCCGATTACTCTTTATCCAGCCTTATGGAATTCCCTTCAATGAATGTTTAACTTTTTATTCATGAACACTCTCAGGGAGTCTGCTGTGCTTTGCTTGAGACCCACTTTCTTGCAGAAATTAGGAATGACTGTTGGGCTCTCTTTTTCTTCTCTCAGGAATCATAATTCTACAAACTGCTCTCCAGTATTTGAAAGCAGTTGTATAATGTATCTTGTCCAGTTTCAAGGTATTTATGAAGGAAGGGTCAAGTCTAGTCACAATTATTTCATCATGATCCCATATTGCAAATTTTACAAGTGTGTTTAATAGTTTTTAGTCACCTTCCCCCATGGGCTTTTTACAACAAAGAAATTTGAAAACCATTTTCTCCCCAGCCATAGTTATTCATTATTTTATTTACTTTTGATAATTAGAAAATTCAGCTAGATTTGCTTTAGGTTTGATATCCATATTTTCAGTGACCTGAAACTCGAGAAATTTAGGTTCTCTCTTATTTCAAAAAGATTCCTTTTTTTCTTGGAAAATTGTTTTGAGATCTAATTTTTTATTTTTTTCTTTAGAAATAAGCATTACTTATGAATGTATTTGATCTCTTTTACCTTCTCTCATACTTATAATCATCTCTGTAGCCAGTTATATATCTCAGTACATTTTTTTGCTTTTAAACATGATTTTCTCACACCTATATCTCTATTTCTTCAATGTCTCTGATGTATTTTTATTCATTTTTTTTACAATACAAAACCTGAAAAATAAATAGGGTAAGAGTAAGTTATGAAACATAATAAAAACAATAAAAATAAAGTTAATGAACCATCTAAGTAACTTCAGAAATAACACATTACCAATCATATTAAGCTTCCCTCTATGATCCTACCTAAAACATCTACTCTATCTACCCACCCAACCTCCAATGATTTTTAGATTTATTACTTAAAATTGACCAGCTATTAATTTTCTTTATAATTTTTCCACATAAAAACAACATATTGTTTATATATATATATAGTATAGCAGATATGATAAAAGTCTGTGTAAAAACTTCTGTGGTTTTTAAAATCAATATTATTTGTAGGGTTAATTAATGCTATTTTGTGAACAAATCATTTTCCCTGCTAAACAACATTCTATTTCATGAATTAAATTATTATCACTTATTTATACCATTATCTGCTGATAGTTGCTTAGGTTGTTTCCCATATTTTGCTATTGGGAATGCTACTATAAACATCCTTGTATAGCATCCTGGGCACATGAGTTAAGAGTTTCCACAGGGTAGCATTTTTCAAAATTTCTGGTTTTAGAACCTCATTGCATTCTTAAAACTCATTTTAGATTCCAATATTGTTTTGCTTATGTGCATTGTAGCTATCACATTTAAACACATTAGAAATTAAAATTGAGATTTAAAAGTATTATATTTATTTTAAAATAACCAATTCCATGTTAATATCACTAATGTTTTTTTATTAAAAATAGCTACATATTGAAAAATTTTAGTGAGAAGAGTGGCATTGTTTGGTATTTTTGCAAATCTTTTTCATAAAAGAAGCCTTCCTCATAGAAGAGAGCTAGATTCTCATATCTACTCCTGTATTCAATGTGTTACAATGTCTTCTTCCAGTTGAAGTATTAAAAAATAATCTAAAATAAAAAGTATCACTTCTTTACTCCATTCCTTTATTTTACATCTTTTTATATCATTTGAATTTTTATTATGAGCCTGTGTTGTTTTCACAATATAAATATTAAGAAAAATTAAATATTAAAAGGAAAATTATTTGTGTAATTTAAAATACAATTGGAAATAAAATGCTCAGTATGGAATATAAATGGAATCAATTGAAGGACACTTGAGAAAAATATTTAACTGTTTAAAGAGAATACTTTTTTTACAATTGAAATTGTTCAAAGATTTAAAAAAAATCCAGTTCCAGACAAATATGTAGTTGGAAAAAGAGGGAGATTTTAGCAAGCTTTTTAGTTAAGTGTCAATATTCTTGCATAATAACCAAAATTCCACCACTGGTAGTTGTTTTTCCCCCAGCTTTATTGAGGTATAATTGACAAAGAAAAATTACACATATTTAAGGTGTGCAATATAAAGTCTTGATATAAATATACAGTGTGAAATAATTACCACAATCACATTAATTGACATATCTAGGACCTCATGTAGCTACCTCTGTGTGTGGTGAGAACATTTAAGATCTACTGTATTAGCAAATAACTGGTAGTTTCTTAAATGCTAGTTGCAATGTGGAATCTGATACTATAGCAATAAGCTTTTCATGTTTTATGATACTAAAGAAACTATTGGTCAATTCAACACATATTGACGATAAAAATTCTTAGCATAGTAAGAATAGAGGCAAACTTCTTCAACTTGATAAAAAGCAACCAAAATAAAAACCTATAGCTAATATCATACTTAATGATGAAAGATTGAATGCTTTCCCTGTGAGATCAGGTATCGGACAAGAATGTCTGGTCCTACCACTTTGTTCAACATAAACATAGTACCAGAAGGCAAAGGGAAAGTAGCAAGGAAAGAAGAGTAAACAAAAGACATACAAATTGGAAGTGAAGAAATAAAGCTGTCCTTATGTGCAGATGACATGATTATCAACATTCACAATCTCAAGGAATCTCAAAAATATTCAAGAAAAAGTAACAGCAATAAAGGGATTCAGCAAGGTATTTCTAAATGCTAGCAATGAATATGTGGGGACCAAAACTAAGAACACAGTATCATTTACAACTACTTAATGTAAATGAAACACACATGTAGAACTCTAACAAACACGTATAGGACCTATATGCTGCAAACTACAAAACATTAGTGAAACAAAAAAGAGCTAGGCGAATGGAGACTATATTGTGTTCATGCGTTGGAAGACTGAATATTGTAAAGATGTCAAGTCTTCTGAAATTGATCCGCAGGTTTAGTGCAATTTCTATCAAAATACCAGCAATGTTTATTGTAGACATAGAGAAACATTCTAAAATTTGAATGGAAAAGTATAAAGACAAGAATAGCTAAAATAATTTTGAGAAAGAAATAAAATGGGAAGAATTATACTACACAGTTTTAAGACTTACTGTATAGCTACAGTAATCAAGATGGTGTGGTCTTGGTGGAAAAATAGGCAGATAAATAGAACAGAGTACAGAATGCAGAAATAGATCCATGCATGTATGACCAAATTTTTTTTTCACAAAGAAGCAAGAGCAATTCAAGGGAGGAAGGATAGTCTTGTCAACAAATGAAGCTGTAGCAATTGGAAATTCAAAAGCAAAACAAGGAACCACAAACTAAACCTTACTCCTGTGTACACAAATTACTCAAAATGGATCATACTCTTAAATTTAAAGCACAAACCTATAAAACTTTTCAAGGAAAATATAGAATAAAATGTTTGGAAACTAGGGTTAGGCAAAGGATTCTTAGACATGATATAATAAACATGATTCACAAAAGAAAACATGATAAATTTGACTTCGTCATATTTTAAAACTTTCATTGTGTGAAAGATTCTGTTAAGAGGATAACAAGGACGAGCTAGGAAATAGTAGAAGATATTTGCAAGCCATGTTTGAAAGTGGTCTTGTATCTATTAATAGATTATATAAAGGACTCTCAAAAACCAACAGTGATAAAACAACCAATCCAAATGGAAAATGGGCAAAAGATATAAAGAGATATTTCAACAAAAAGGATATGCAGATCTCAAATAAACACATGGAAATATGCACAATTTCATTAGCTATTAGGGAAATTAAAACTATAATGAGATATCACTACGCACCTGTCAGAACTTAAAAAAATATAGCAGCAATATTAAAGGCTGGTGAGGATTTAAAACAACTGGATTTCTTATGGATTGCTGATGGGAATGTTAAATGAACAGTCTCTTCAGAAAAGTTTGGCAGTTTGATCTTATAAAATTATACTTTACAGCCCAAGAATTGAACTCTTGGGTATTTATCCCAGAGAAATTAAGACTTATATCCATGCAAAAACTTGCACAGGAATGTTCATAGCAGCTTTCTTTATAATAGCCAAAATTGGAAACACCTGCAACAGGTGAATGGTTAAACAAATTGGTACATTCGTATCATAGAATACTGCTCATCAATAAAAAAAAATGAAACATGCCACCTATGAACAAAGACAGTTTCATTCCTTCCTTCGTAGTCTGCATACTTTTTATTTCCTGGTTTTTTTTGGTCATACCGCACTAGCTGGGACTTTCAGTAAGATATTAAATAGAGTTGGTAAAAGAAGGTACTCTCTCATTGTTCTCAATTTAACCCCGGTATTTTTTGATTGATCAGTTTAGAACATGAGTCAGTAAGCCATAGCCCAATGGTCTAAATCCAGTCTACTGCTTAGTTTAATACGCAAAGTTTTATTGGAAGATTGTCATTCATTTATATATTGTCCATGGATGCTTTCTTGCTGCAGTGGCAAAGTTGAGTAATTGTGATAGAAACCAGTTGGTCTGCAAAGCCCAAAACGTCATCCAGTTCTGTAAAGAAAAAATTCCTAACCCCTGCTTTACACCATTTGCAGCAATAAGGATTAATTACACATTTGAATTCATGTTTATACTTTCTCTCATTTTATTTAGTGTTTTTACTTGTTCTGCCCCGTTTTTCTTCTTCCTTTCTTATCTTTTTTCCTTATTCCATTTATTTTTCCTCTAATGATTTGAAGAATTTCTTTCTTCTCAAGTGTTTTTCCGTTTACATTTTAACAGTGTAAAATTAATCA
Source organism: Lepilemur ruficaudatus (assembly GCA_963574885.1). Taxonomy (NCBI): domain Eukaryota; kingdom Metazoa; phylum Chordata; class Mammalia; order Primates; family Lepilemuridae; genus Lepilemur; species Lepilemur ruficaudatus. The sequence goes on from CAUYRT010006613.1 coordinate 29,953, forward strand.
AGATTCAACCCTCTCATTAACTCAAGTGCTTTGTGAAATGCGCACTCCTATCATCCCACTGGACATGCATGCCATCTGGACTCATTATCAAGTCTCTTTTTAATAACACCGTGGATTAGACCCCATTATTACTGTAATTTTTATACAGAAAAAAAATTTTAATTTTTTTTTGTTTTTTACTATTTTTGCCAGTCAAATCTTTTTCCTCTAGTGTTTTTTTTCCCTTTCCTCTTGTGAAATTCACTGTTTTGATTTCCATAGTCTATGTCTGCTGGAGTAGACGCCTTCAGTTTTTGTGTTTTTGTGTCTCGGGATTTTTTTTTCAATCTGAAAAATGTCTTGGTTTCTCACTCATTGTTGAAAGTTAGTTTTAATACTGGTATAATTCTACCACGGCAGTTGTTGTCTCTCTGCACTTTGAAGATAGTTTTCTATGGGTTCTGTCTTGTACTGCTGCTATTTTGAAAAATTTGCTGTTCCTCCTTTTTAGAAGGTATATAACTTTCTCTCTGTTAGCTTTTAAGATTCTCCTCCCTCTCTCCTTTAGTGTTGTTCAAGTATACTCAGTGTGTCTAAGTATGTGTTTTTAGGTTTTTTTTTCCTTATGGGAATGTGTTTTGTGCTTTTATTAATCTATGATTTTGTGTTTTTAAAGAAGTTTTTTAAAAAGCGTGTGCCTCTCCCTTGTTCTACTTGCTTTCTCATTGCAGAGTATTAATGAGCTATCATTAGGACTTCTCACTCTGTCATCGTATTTCTTAACCTTGCATATTTTCAACTTGCTCTTCTGTGCTGTGGTGCTTTTTATTTGCCAGTTTGTTAACTTTCCCTCATGCTGTCTCATTTAGTTAAGCTATGGGTAAGAATTTTGTCTTAATGAAGGCATTTATTTTCTAAAAGTCGTATTTGGTTTATGTGTTAAATCTGCCTTGTCATTTGACAGTCTCTTGTTCCTTTCTGACTTTTAATTCTATCATTTATGTACAGATACTCCCACAACATTTTTGTATTTAGAATGTATAGTAATGCCTGCATGGTTATTTTATATAGATGTCTGAGCATTCTAATATAAAGTCCTTGTGGGGCTAAATTTTTTTTTCCCAATGACTGTGTCTCTCATGATGTCTTATTTTCTTGGTGTTGGGTAATTTTGTATTTATGTGTGTAAACTCTGCAGGCTGTAGCTGGGTTACTTTTCTGCAGTGAGGACTTGCTTTTTTTTCTACTTGTGTTTACCAAGCTGGGTTTACATTAATCTAATTTTTCTTGTGATTTTGTATTTTCTTTCTGACCAAGAGGGTGGTTTAAGTTGATTTCCAAATTCCAAGGCAGTTCTATGGCCTCATTTATCCATGATAAAGTCTTCTCTTTCTCCTCCTCCTCCTCCTTTTTTTTCCTTTGGTTCTTCTCCGGAAGACACAGCAAAAACAATTTCCCAAAACTCTTTCTCTGCTGGAAAGCAATATTTAAAATTTTTTTTATTTTTAATTATTATATGTACATAATAGTTGTATATATTTGTAGGGTACATGTGATGTTTTAATACAGACAAACAATGTGTATTAATCAAATCAGGGTAATTGGGGTATCCATCACCTCAAGTGTTTATCATTTCTTTATATTAGAAACATTCAAATTCTACTCTTTTAGTTATTTTAAAGTATACCCTCATTTACTGTTGAATATAGTCACTTTGTTGTGCTATTGAATATTGTTCATTCTATCTAACTATATTTTTGCACCCATTAACCATCCCCACTTTATCCCTGCTCCCCACTGCCCTTGCCAGCCTCTGGACCATCATTCTACTCTGTGTCTCCATGAGATTAATTATTTTAATATTTAGCTCCCACGTATAAGTGAGAACATGCAAGATTTGTCGTTCTGTGCTTGGCTTATTTCAAGTAACATAATGTTCTCCAGTTCCATCCACGTTGTTGCAAATGGCAGAATTTCATTCTTTTCTATGGCTATATAATACTTATTCAATTGTGTATATGCACCGAAATTTCTTTATCCTTTCATCTATTGATGGACACTTAGGTTGATTCTAAATCTTGGCTGTTGTGAATAGTGCTTCAATAAACATGGGAGTGCAGATATCTTTTCGATAAAATGATTTCCTTTCTTTTGGATATATACCCAGCAGTGGGATTGCTGGGTCATACGGTAGTTCTATTTTTAGTTTTCTGAGGAACCTCCATAGTGTTCTCCATAGTGGTTGCACTAATTTACATTCCCTCCAACAGTGTACACATCCTCACCAGAATTCATCATTGCCTGTCTTTTTGATAAAAGCCATTTTAACTGGAGCAAGATGATATCTCATTATAGTTTATAATTTGCATTTCTCTGATGACTAATGATGTTGAGCATATTTTCATATAACTGTGGACTATTTGTGTGTTGTCTTTTGAGAAATGTCTTTAGATCTTTTGCCCATTTTTAAACTGATTATCTGATTTTTTCCTATATTCTGGTTATTAACCCCTTGCCAGGTGAGTAGTTTACAAATATTTTTTCCCATTCTGTGGGTTGTCTCTTCACTTTGTTGATTGTTTCCTTTGCTGTCCAGAAGCTCTTTAGCTTGATGTGATCCCATTTGTCCAATTTTGCTTTGGCTGCCTGTGCTTTGGGGGTATTACTCAAGAAGTCCTTGCCCAGACCAATGTCCTGAAGTGTTTCCTGAATGTTTTCTTTTAATAGTTTCATAGTTTCAGGTCTTAGATTTAAATCTTTAATTCATTTTGATTTAATTTTTATATATAGCAAGAGATAAGGGTCTAGTTTTGTTCTTTTGTACATGGATATCCAGTTTGGAAAACAACTTTTTATCTGACCCTCCCCTTCACTAAATCTGTAGAAGTTTACATGTTCTGATCCAATTTAGAAATATCAGCTTGAGCCCCTACTTTCCTTGGGCCCGGTGCATAGTCTTCCATTTCTCCCAGGCAACTACTTAGCTCTTTCAGCTCACTGTTTCCTTTTGTATTCACCCTTGGGAATGTCACTTACTTTTTGTTAAGCACATCACCACATAGGTTTGTAATAATTAATCCTTGATTTACTTTGATTGTGCAGGTAGCCAGTTAGAGAATCCAGTTACACTTTTGGAAATAGAATTCTCTAGTCTAGTTTTATGCCTCTCCTAATGTGGCTTATATTTAGAAGTGTTTTAATTTTTCTCTTTATGTGGTTGTGAGATTAACAAAGGCAAAGAATTGACCTTTAATAAGTGCATCAGTATTTAAATGGTATCTGTATTTGTCAATGTTCTGCAGAGAGACAGAACCAATAGGATATATAGAGATATATAGAAAGAGATTTCTCACGAGGCACACCATTATGGAGGCTGAGAAGTCCCTGTGCTGTCTGTAAGCTGGAGCCCCAAGAAAGCCTGTGATAGAGCTCCAGTCCACGCCTGAGGGTCTGAGAGCCAGAAGAACCAACGTGAGGTCCCAGTGTGGGTCCAAAGACCTGAGAACTAGGAATGCTGATGTCTGAGGACAGGAGAAGATGGATGGCCCACCTCAAGAGGAAAGAGTGAATTCCTCTTTCATCTACCTTTTTGTTCTATTTGAGCCCTTGACAGAGTGGATGATGCCCACCTGCACTGATGAGGGCAGATCTTCTTTCCTCAGTCTACCAATTCAAATGCTACTCTCTTCCAGAAACACCCTCGCAGACATACCCAGAAATAATGTTTTACCAGCTGTCTGGGCATCCCTTAGCCCAGTTAAATGGCAAACAAAATAACCATCACAGTATCCAAATGGGAAGTAAGGACATGATAGGGTGCTCTGTGTCATTAGTCCCCTGGAAACTACACATTAAACCACAGGGAGGAACCACTCTGTATTCATGAGAATGGCTTTAGTTAAAAACACTGGCAACTCCAAGCATTGGCAAAGATGTGGAGCAACTGGAATTCTTGTATACTGATGGGGATATAAATTAACATAACCACTTTGGAAAGTTGTTTAACATTATCCCTAACATTATTCCATATACCCTATGAAGCAGTACTTGCAATACTAGTTATGTAATATAAATGAATGCACATGTACCCCAAAGGATAGGTACAATAATATTTTTAACAGGATTATTCACAATAGCCAGAATCTGGAAACAACTGAAGTAGCCATTGAGGATGGATAAATAAATTATGGTATATTCATGCAATCCAATACCACACAGCAGTAAAAATCAATGAATGACCATTTCATGTAGCAACATGCAAAAATCTCCTAAACAAATGCCAGGCACAAAAGAATATTTATTGTGCAATATCATTTATACAAAGTTCAAAAGCAGGCAAAAGTAATATACAATTTTAGAAGTCACCAGGCTTCCCAAGAGTGGTTTTCTCTTGGGAGAAGGGAGGATTAGTGATTGGGAAGAGACACGTGCAGACCTTGGCAGGCTGGCAATATTCTATTTCTCTGTCCGGGTGGTGGTTACCTGTGCTTTTCATGTGGTGATGTCATCATCCTGTACACTTATCATTCGTGCACTTTTCTCTTTTGTGAGTATACATCTATGTGAACATTGAAAAATATTTAACACTAAAATATCTGAGTTTTGGAATGGTATTCTCTTACTTTTATAAATGTCTATTTTGTTGAATTGTCTTCAGCATGTGCCCATTGTATTATAGAGGTTGGTACTGGAAGTCAGTTTTATTTCTTAATTCTCCAGTGGATTTTGCAATTAAACTTTTTAAAATCAGATAAATACGAAAAGCATCAGATGGTGAAGGATAGACTTGCTAAAACTTTTGGCTCAGGGAGACTGTTTGGGCAGATCCCTGCTATGTCTGTGCATGGACCTAATTCATAATCAGCATCTACTCAGATTGGACCTGTCACCTTTTCCTTAACTTAAAATTTTCTCCATAACTTTTTCAATGCCTTCAACTTGTGATGTAAACCTAGCTGACTTAGGTTTCAGGGACTCTGGGTCTGTTTCTGCAGGAGCTTGGACTAGAGGGTAGTCAGAGGAGGTCGGGGGGAAGAATTTAAAATCTACTGTGACAGGTACCTGCCATGGGGCAAGTGGTTTGAACCTCTTAAGCTTTGCTTTACTTGCTTCGTTAAGTTGGATTAATTATATTTCAGCTTGTGGTGCTTGTAAGGATTAAATGCATTCATGTCTGACACAAACACCGGATAAATTCTTGCCTTTTCCTTTTGATAATTGAGATTTAAATTTTGATTATGAAAGAATACGGCTTGTGTTAGAACACAATATATATTTGTGCTTTCCACATGTAAGAGTGGGAAAGGTGTGAGAAAGTAAAAGGTACTGTTCATCAGAATTGCCAGAAGAGGATGGAATCAGCTGCTATGCAAACCTCTAGAATGCAATTTCAAGTGCAGGGGCTACATTTATGAATACTATGCCATAGAAAAATAAAGATGAACATTTTCTTTTCTGTTATTCAGTCATATGCTGCTTAATAATGGGGGTATGTTCTGACAAATACATCATTAGATGATTTTGTGCAAACATCATAGATTGTATTTACACAAACCCAGATGGTACCGCCTCCTACATCTAGGCTATATGGTATTATCTCTTGCTCCTAGGTTACAAACATGCACAGCATGTTACTGTGCTGAATACTGCATGCAACTGTCACACAATGGTAAGTATTTTTGTACATAAACATATTTAAACATAGAAACTGTACACCTGTATAGGGCACTTACCATGAATGGAGTTTGCAGGACCGGAAGTTGCTCTGGGTGAGTCAGCGAGTGAGTGATGAATGAACATGAAGGCCTAGGACATTGCCATACTCTACTGTAGACTTTTTCAACACTGTACACTTGGACTACCCTACATTTAGTAAAAAATCAAGTAATTACTTTAAGACATTATGACAGTTATAATGTCACTAGGCAATAGGCATTTTCAGCTCCATTATAACCTTATGGCACCACTATGTTGTATATGTGGTCTACTGTTGAACAAAATGCTGTTATGGTACATAGGACTGCATCATTGCATCTGGTGGAACCTGTCTTGTTTCTTTACTCTGAAGTCAAAGTAAGTTGGCCCATTAAAACAAAAACTATAAAATGAAAACAAACAAAATTCTACCTACCTGCTTATGGGATGGGAGTGAGCTTGAGTTTCAATTGATCAAGTAGATAAAAATTTACAAATATTTTCTCTGTGCTTTATTGGATTTGTGTTTGATATCACTCAGACATGCTGGGTGATCTTTGGACAAGATGCTGGAGGATCTTTTATAATCCTTATTTACTTATATTAATATAAAGTGTTCAGTCTTTACTTTTTCTGGCTTATTTGAGGGAGCTAAAAGTATAATACGTATTTTATGAATTCGTGAGGTTGGGAAGTACGTTAACTTACGTAGCATTGCTCTTATACCTAGTCTAAAGAAGTCATGTAAAATGAGGCACTAGAAAGAGCACATGATTTGCAATGAGAAAGCTAAGTTTTAGTGTAGGCTTCCCTCTGTGATTAACCTCAGAGACTTGAACACATTACTTAACCTCTCTATAGTTCCTCTGCCTGCTCCCTGAAGATGGAAGGCATACCTTTTCATCACAGCTTGTTAGAGGATAAAATGCAATGTTATATAGGAAAGCCCTTCGACAGATACAAAGTCATACAAAAATGTGAAGATATTACTGCAAAACTCAGAACACCCATTCACATTTCGAAGACCGTTTTATCTTTGATGATTTGGAATTTTCATAACTAAGGACTTGGTTCAGTATTCAAAATAACAAGACAGACTTGTGCATTCAGATTATTGGTCAACAAGAATGTGCTGTTAATTTATTATTTTGCTGTGGCTGGAGTGTTGTCTGATCACCCAAAGTAACAGTTATAGTCAACAATCACTAAGCACCTCTGTTGAGTTTCTGTGACCCCGTAGATGTGCTCCATTGCATGCAATCTATACTGTGCCCAATCCCGTAGCAATCCCATCACTTTACCTTGGCCTAACAATTAGCAGATAACACACAGATTCAATTTGCTTGTTGTTGGCCTAAAACATATGCTAATTTAAATTAGAAAAAAGGAAGATTAAAAAAAAATGTAAAAACCGCTTGTGTTTCTGTTTTGCACAGAAACCAATACTTTACTTAGGGTTATTCTCAGGTGTAGAATGTCAGGTCTATTAAGGAGTTACCCAGATGGTAGTAGTAATATTTTAAATCTGACTGGAGGTTACTTTGAATGTATACAACGTAGCTGCAATTCTAAACCCTTTTAATATAAATGCAAAAAAAAATACTAAATAGACTATAAAATATTCAGCTATGGGTGAAAATACATATTTTATTCAACAACTGGTTTGTAAAATTTATACTACTTCCTGTCACTTTGATGAATATTTAAATAAACTTTTAAAAATCTGTCTAATCACTGATATTGAAATTTGAAAATTCCTAAGCATCTTATAGATACTCAAGATATACTAAAAATAGAAGAAAATAAAAGACTTGGAAAAGTTTTGATCAGATCTGAAGCACCAGCTTAGTTTTCTACATGTTTTCACTACACATTTGGTCACTTTTCCCAAAAGTTTGCATCTCTTAAAATGTGAATAAAGATGCCTGTATGATCCATTTATGTTACTCACCTATTTAAAGGGGAAACAGGGACAGGGCATGGTAGCTCACACCTGCAATTTCAGCACTTCGGGAGGCTGAGGTGGAAGGATCACTTACGCCCAGGAGTTTGAGGTTGTTGTGAGCTATGATGACGCCACTGTACTCCAGCCTGGGTGATAGAGCAAGACCCTGTCTCTAATAAACTTTTTTTAAGAAGGAGAAACATTCTCAACTTTCAAATGCTCATTTGTTTGAATTGGAAAAACACAGGAAATAAGGTCAATTAAGCATAGTGCACGTTGTGACAAAAGTGACACGCAGTATTGTAGATGAAATTTTACTTCTGAAGTGGGGATGATCAATAATGAATGGAAATTTGTATGAGAATTTTGGGCCTAATACGGCTGCCTCAAAATTCTTGATGGGACAAAAAAAAGGTAACAAAATTAAACAAACAAAAAGTGAAGCAAAGCATAAAATCAGTGAAATAAAGCATCTACGTATATAGTGCCTGGTGTGAGTGTGCTTAAGCAGTCCAAATAGGCACTACTTAGGAGTCTGTAAGTGAAACTTCTTATGGATTTCCTACCTTATTAGTATCCCTCCCCTCCCCTCCCCTCCCCTCCCCTCCCCTCCCCTTCCCTTCCCTTCCCTTCCCTTCCCTTTCCTTTTCTTTTTTTTTTTGAGACAGTCTTGCTCTGTTGCCCGGGCTAGAGTGCCGTGACATTAGTGTAGCTCACAGCAACCTCAAACAGGCAGGAGGATAGCTTGAGCCAGGATCAAGCAATCCTCCTGCCTCAGCTTCCCGAGTAGCTGGGATTGCAGGCGCACACCTCCATGCCTGGCTAACTTTTTCTGTTTTTCTTTAGTAGAGATGGGTTCTCTCTCTTGCTCAGGCTGGTCTGAAACTCCTGATTTCAAGGGATC
>CAUYRT010006616.1:0-60109 GCA_963574885.1 Lepilemur ruficaudatus
TGAAGTCCTAGAAGTCTAAAATGATACAATTGTTTATATGTTTATCATAATTCCAAAATTAATTTTAAAACAGAAAAATTCAACACAACTCCTCAAAGGCAATTCATTGCTTATAAAGAATTACATATGTTTTAATATCAGGAATATAAACATGATTAAGATTTTGCTTGAATTTGATGTCACAACTAGCTAAATAAATAACTGTGGTATAAAAAATATGGTGTCTCTACTACAAATTTCTACTAATTTCTGTGTGTGGAACAATAAGGAATTATTCAGTAATAATGACAGAAAGACATTAAAGTTGTACAGACCTTGATATAATTGGTATCATATGTCCTCTCATTCCAAATCTGCAAAACAAAAAGTCAAAAAAGTCTGAATCGAAAGTTTTTAAATGTCAGAAAGGAGACATTATCATTGATGCCACTTCTCCCATCATCTTTCATATTATCTCATAAGCCATTTTTTTACCTTATGGAATATCCTTCTATAGAATTTATAGATATTTATAGGACAACATAACGTTTTAAAATTATTTTTTACAACCTAAAATATTTTATGGTTATTTTTCAAAAAGTCATTTATTTCAGAGATGTCCAACAATGGAATATTCATTTATTCATTCAACTACTATTGACATTGCAATGTGTGCAAAGACTACATTAAGCACTGAAGAACTAACAGATATGGAGATTGTTGTGATAATTCTGACAAGATCCCTACAGGCACACATGAAGGCCAAGTATAAGTAACTACACTGTATAGAAGGAATCTTCTTAAGCACACACAGAGAATCACAATGACATTCTAGATCACAAAAGCAAACTCTTAATGAGGATGGATAAAAGGATCATAACAAATCTCTTAGGTTTAGAATCATGAAGTGTGTGGGCTTTTAGAGTTGAAAGAGAACTTCTATAACTTTCATTCTGCAGTTGAAAAAATTTTTAGTAACAGAGATGAGCTATAATTCAGGTGCTATAATGCTTCTCCTCCAATGATAAAGAGTTTCTTATCAAAGAAGCTCCTCACCACAGCATGTGATTATGAAAATTCTAAATGAGATATGAATCACCCATTATTCACCAGAAACATTTCTAAATGTGACCATACCATAATAGAAAGCTATTCAACCCAAATGTAAACAGTGTTACTATGGGTTAAAAATGTCCTGACATTTAAGAAAGTTCTCAAATACAAACTGATTTTCAGTTATAATTTGGAAAAGGATAGCAAAAACAAGTGTATTTTTGCTTTTAGCTTCCTACAGCCCTTGGTTCATCCTCATGTCATGTATCATTCTGTAATACTGCAGTTTATCTGCTCCAGTGTCTACTTCTCTCACTGAACTCCTCAAGAGCTTATTAATTGCTGTATCCCTAGAATATTACATCACAGTTCCTGAAACAAAGAAGTAGCTCAATAATTGCTTGCTGATAATCTAAGTCATGACTGCATGAAAACTTTTACATACCAGTTTTGACAGATGGTATATCATAAGCAAATGTTTATGGAGACCCACTATGTGCTTGTGTAAGGCTCTTTGGGGTACAATGCAATCTGAGGTATGCCTCCAGCATGCCAACAGACAAGCTAGAAAGACATGATATCATGTTTCATACTTTTTAAATCATTAAAAGGCGTTAAATAACAGTTTGGGATACGTAGAGGCAGATTTCAGCCAGTCTGCCAAATCTGGCCCATTTCCTATATTTGTACAGCCTAAGAACTAATTTTTAGTTTTAGATGATTACATTTTAAATGGTTATATAACATCTAAAAAAGATCCTTGATCCTTAATATTGCCTTTTGACTCTCAAACCCAAACCTAGGTACACTCTGGCCCTTTAAGTAACAGTCTGCCAAACCTTGGTTTAGGACAATAGAAGACTCAACAATAGAATAAAATGAAAATAATCATTAAACTTTACAGGAAACATGGTATTGTTCTAAGAACTAGAGAATCTAAGGAAAGTTTTGAAGAAGAAGAATTTGAGTTGAGTTGGTACGAAAAAAAAGGACAGTTTTCAAAATTGGGAAGAATCTGGATTGGTCAAGAAGAAGAATAAAAGGTCACATGTAGTTAATCTGTGTTGTTATCAGATACCAACAGAACAAATTAGTCTCATGACACAGAATGGTCAACAACAAAGTGCCATATGTTCAAATGACTTTTGACTATTACAAATAAATGTCCAAAAATGAATATTTTAAATATAATACTAACTCCAACATAATCAATGTCCAAATCATGATAATGCTTGGCGCCCATAATCCAGGTCACAACATAGTAGGCAGTCAGCTGAAGATTTATGTAAGGCCAGTTGAAACCTTTTCCCAGCCATCCGGGGAACGACCACGGCAACCCTGCAGAGAGAAGGGAAAAGGCAAAGGTGGAATGGGACCAACAGTGCTAGCACTATTGAAATCAAAACAAAATAAGCAAACAAACAAACAAAAAAAAAACACTCAGCTAAGCAAAAGGCCAATACATATCTGACTAAAGAAAAAATTATATACCACACAAAAATTGTTAAAAATCCTTTCCAAACTCTGGAAATTATAATTCCTTATTGATCTCTAGAGTCAGGTCCCATAATTCCACATGTTCTTTCGAGAAAAAAAATAAATAACAAATAGAAATACCTCTCTCAAAGACACTTACCAACAGAACGAAATGTACTACACATTTTAACTCAACATCTCCACTCTCTGATAGGATGTTCATATTCCATTTCTGTTCTCTGAGGTCCAATTAAAGAGATCTAAAAGGCTTATGCCAAACTACTCCTATAAGGTAAGTATAACACAAATTTCTTGTTCACTAGCACATCTTATAATTTAAAGCTACTTAAAACACTAACCAGTCAGGCAATCTAATTTAGCAAAACTAGTTTGTCCTTATATCAATATAAATGACAATGAGTCAATAGGGAAATATACCTTTGTTAAATGATATACATCAAATAAGTCCAATAATCCTGATTTTTAAGTAAAAAAATGAGAAGAGTAGAAAAGCACTAATTACAATTCTAAATCCAAATTCTGTTTCATATATTAAAATAAGCTTAACAGTTAAGTCTCTTACCTGTTAAATATATCTAGTTTACCACTGAAAAAGTAAAAATCAAAATGACAAAATGCTTATTTTTCTAAACTCAGAAGGAATGCCTAAGTGTATTACATAAGAAATATGAGATTAAAATAAGGGAACATTTGAAAACAAATGCTAAATACAATCTGAAGGCCCATCCTGTGTAAGTCTTCGTTACGACATGGTTTAGCATGCCAGATTTCAAACATTTAAACGAGATGTGATGTTGGAAGCAGCCCAGTGAATAAGTTTATGTGCTGATTCAGTGATGTTTTTACTGTTCAAAACATTTCTGGAATCACTTACAAAAGTCCTTTAAGAAAGAACACACTCATTCCTCATTTTCTTTTTAATTTAGAAAATAATACTTTTACCATTTAATTTGATTGTTAAGAAAACTATTTTTAAAATAGCTTAAAATCAAGTCTTTAAAATGGATCATTAATTTCACTTAACTAAGTCTGAACGTGAGCCTGTTTCAAAAAATCAAATTCATTTCAAATGATGAAAGTATCCCACCACTCCGGATGTCTGAAATACTTCACAAGCTCTGTATGCATTGCCACGGAACTGTAGAATGAATATAGTCCCATTTGAACAAATATCCAATGATCCTGCCACTAGAACCTAAGCCACACAGAGGCAGAAATTGGGGTCTGGGTTGTTCTGTATCCCTAGTCCTTGGAACAGTGATCAGCACATCACTGAGGTTCAAAAACAAATACTTTTTCATGTACCTCTTCTAAAAATGGGGTCTACTAGTACCAGTAATATACAATTTGTAACTAGTTGGGTATACTACTCTATGTAACATACAATTTTATAAACAGTACTGCCCTTTTACGAATTTTGAGGAGAGATTTTGTCAAGGAAAGCAGTTAGCATCATAGAAAAAAAACGATGAAATTAAGTTCTAAAACTGATTTTGCCATTTACTAACTGTCTGTGACCTTAGGTCAGTGGCATATTCTAAGCCTCAACTTCTTCTTCTGTATAATGAAAGTAGTAATGCCTTACTATATTATTATAGAGCCATTGTAAAGATATGACATAACATACAAGGGCAAAGAAAGGATCATGCTTGGCATACACTTTGTTGCTGGAAGCATACTGGTAGTATTAGCAACATTATTAGTACTTCAGTATTATTAGAGACCCACCAACATGATTCAGAACATAAAAGTTAAAGGAAAAGAGACTGCAGAAGCATTGCAAACTTCACTTCTTACCAATGAGTGTAATATTAGGGTTTCTCTTCTTAGCTTCCTTCATTAACCACCACTCGTATCCTCGAAAGTAATTCTCATCTAGCGCATAGTGCATGTGGGAGGGTTCAGTGCCATCTGAATAGGAGAGAAGAAAAAAGGAAGTAAACGATCCACAAGTGGTACTTCCTAGGACCATTCTCCCCTACACACACACACTTCACAAAAGCGGTATTCTAGTTCCAATCCTGAAGTTGGGCAAATAGGAATAATCTTATACAACTTGAGGATGGATGCTCAAAGTGTATTATTTTGTCCTTTTTCATTATCTTAAGCATTGTAAAGATCTTACATAATAAAACCACAAATTTCTATTATAAGCAGAATTAAGAGAAATACCCCACACTTTAAGCTTATAATATGTCTTGATATAGCATGAGTTTCGAGAAAAAAGAAACAAGTACACATACCTACTGTAACAACAACAAAATTCCATACTAACATCTATAGTTAGTTCAGATATCATCATAGCTTCAAAGTAGGTAACTGACATCAAAGTCCTCATGAGTTCCCACAGGTCACAAACACCTGCCCTTGCTAAGTAAGGCCTTCCAAGAAGAGGAACCTTTGCCCATTTCTTCTTAAAGGCAAACATCAGAATTCACACGAACTTCCTACTTATGTATCTCTACCTCTAATTTAGCTTCAGCAACCAGTCATTACCAATTCTGCCTAAATGGTTTTGGTAATAAAATACATGTTCTCTTCCAATAGTTTAGAGAAAGTTTCTGTTATGGGGGTTTTCTTTTGTTTTTGATTTGCACCTTTTCTTTCAACATAAACACCAATTCCACAACACAGATATAACTATTCAACAAAACATTACCTCCAAATCACTAGCAGGAACACAAGTATACAGAAAATACTCTAGAGTTCATTATAATCAAAGTTGACCTGTAAATATTAAGCCAAATCTAATCATTTAAAGAACTAAAATATTTTTTCTTCTTCCTGGAAACCAAAGGCCTATAATCTAATTGATAACATGCACCACACAAAACCAATCAAAACAGTGACAATAAAAATTAAAGATTTAGTGATTAAAACTTGTTTTTGTCTTTAAAAGAAAAAAAGCTACATATCTGAAATACTGATTACTTATATTTTACCACATATTTTAAAGTTAACAACACCTTAAATGTTCTATACAAAATTATTATAAAATCTTTCTTTTTTAACTTCTTAATAAAATTCCAAACTGTCCCTATGATCTGTCCAGTATATAAAGTTTTTAGAAATCTGTGGATTTGTTTACTACTGATTGTTTCAACTATATAAACAATTTAAACTCTGAATACTATTTTTGATGGAAAATCTATATTTCTATATAACTTTTCAAATGACTACAATTTAAAAAGGAACAATAAGAAACAATCTACTAAGCAAAAATCAATCTTAAAAAGTGTTGGTATTATTTATACACACTCTGAAATCATAGTCCATATGGTTAGGTAGAGATTAAAATGTTGGGGCGGGGGGGAATCCTGTATCCCAAATTCTCCTACCTGTGGTCTGCCCATCACCACCTATTTCAACTTTTAGAATATGCAATGAGGCACCGAAGTATGGCTGTGGAAAGAAGTAACAGTATTAACACAGTGCTTCATCTGATGAAGCTTCAAGACAAGTCCTAATGATTGCCTTTGGTTTTATAGATTCAAAAACAAAAGCAAAGCTTCAAACAGCAACTTATTCCAAAAGTAACTTGCCATTTTTTTCAAAAGCTAGAATTGTGAAGCTGATAAATTTACTGTACAAGTTCTAAAATATCACAGGTACCATTAAATAATCATTTTTTCATTACCTTAAAAAGATAATCCAGTATTTGAGAACGATAGGGCTCTGGGTAATTTACTAGAAGTCGGGAGGTTGCCTAAAAGAAAAGTAATAAAAGAAATCCAATCGTGAATACTTATCTATAGTGTTCATGCCCACCACCTGGAATACCCACATTTGGCCAGTTCTCCTGAAAGGTCAAGCTGTGGAAAGTCACTTCCCGGGTTCTTTGCCTGCCTTGTTTTGCCGGTCATGGGACAAGTAAGGCTGTTGTTTGTCCAACAGCTCTCCTGCTGGGATGAGGCTTGGCTGGGAGGTAAGCTTGCTAAGGCTACTGCTGAACCTCATGAATACAGACTTATCTAGAAACTTAAGTTTTCTATAGTAAGACAATTTGGCAACAACAATATCTTGGGGCGAGGATGGGAGGGATGAATCTTAGGTAATTTTCCCCTCAACATCTTTCATAAAAATACTATAAGCAGCAATGCTAAAAGGAAGCAATACATTCTTCATTATCATAAATTCTTTCAATATTAAGAATGGCCAACAATAATCTCCAGACCGGGCTGTACTAGGAAAAACCCACACTAGATTGGCATCAGAACGTATGGAAGGATGCAGGTGGACAGTGCAGGGACTGATACTTGATCACACCTAGACCATGGCCAATAACTGCTTGAAGAAAGGAATCACAAAATCAATAACTGACCCATAATCTATCCTTTGGGAGGCAACATAAGCAAAGGAATAAAAGAAGCAGGTTTTCAGCATGAAACAGTAGCGTGTTCCTAGGCTTGGAAGCCATACAGTCCTAGGTTCAAACTGCTACACCTTGCCAGGTGCATGTATGACAGAGGCAAGATACTTGACTTTGATACGACTCAACTCTCATATATGCTACTACTGACATTCTGGTGGTATCCAGATCTATTCTCTCATATCCAGAACACACCTAGTCCCTGCCAGTGAGATACAGACCCATGGAGCTGCTCCCTAGCCACTCATCCCATGTACACCCCCAACCAAACATCACTCTTGCCTAAATCTGCTCCTTCTCCTGCATCTGCTATCTTAGCAATGAACGACATCTGCCTAAACTGTAACCTTAGGGTCACCCTTTCACCAAACTTCCCATCCATCCTCAGTCACCAAGACGTCCTCAATATCTTTCAAATCCATCCCCTACTCTTCAACCCCACTGACCTACCTAGGTCCTCCTCACTTTTTAAAAAGTGAAATGGTCTTATCTTATGGGCTCCCTTCTGCCTCCCAGTGCCTCCCTATCCTCCACACTACTTACCAGATTAATCATTTCAAAACATAAATGTAATCAAGAAACTACTGTGATTAAACCTGCTAAATCCCCAGTAGCTTTCAGGATAAAGTTCAAATTGCTAAGTTTCCCACCCAAATCCCTTAATTATTTGGATCCTAACTCTGACACTTTACCCCTATCATGGTCACGCCTTCTATCTAGACATACCAAACCACTTTTTCTCTTCCTTCGGCCTGGAATGCACCCCACATCTTCACTTGGACAACTCCATCCCATCTGTCAGCTTTCAGCTCAAATTCCACCTCTTCAAAGAAAAATGCCTTCTGCCCTTCCCCACTGATTTGATGTAAGTGCCTCTCCTTTGGGCTGCCTTGGCACCAGGTCCGTATCTCTGCCCTAACATTTCTAAACTTACACCCTAATCACTGCTTTACTTTTTTGACTTGCCTCTAAGTTCCTTGAGGACGTGGACTGTGTCTTATTCAAGTTCATATCCCCATCCTTTGTTATTCAATATACACTTAACATTTTTTATTATTTTCCTTTTTTGTTGTTGTTGCACTGGTACAGGAAAAACATAACATAGGAGGCTTTGAGTCAACAGAAGCTTGTATCCTGATTTCATCATTTATAAGCTATGTGATGATAGGTGAATTATTGTAAAGTCAGTTAACCTACTCATTCAGGTGTTGTAAGACTAAAATAAGATGTACCTAAAGGACTTAGTATAGTACCTGGCACATAGTAAGCTCTCAATAAACTGCAGGCATTGTACATACAAATTTGTCTTAAAAGACATTGTTCTCAAAGAGCTTAAAGCCCAGGAGAGGTTCAAATATTAAAAGGGCATTAAGTGAATGAACACTGTATATGCACACTAACATACACTTGACCCTAGGTAAAGCATGCTTCTTACCTTGCATTACAGTGTTAGAACTGTATTTTTTGCTCTTTGGGGGCTATTTTGCCCTCTATGCACTCCCACATTTAATTCAGAAAGTACCAGCTTTAGATAAACACACTACACTATTATGCTATTACAAACCTACAGTCACACCTAATACAAAAGCGTAAGTCAAAGGCAATATAACCAAATGCTGAAATGTACCATCAAGTAATAACAAATTATGGGATTACTAACCACACTGCCTGAATAAATCCTGGAGCTGTTTACAAACCCAGGAAGATGACTTGGAAAAACATCTCTTCAAAGGCCTTGAAATAACTTCCTCTTCTCTAATCCCTGCAACGGGTTATTAACCAAAATCAGTCATGTGCCAGACATCATCCTAAATACTATACATCTATCCTCACAGTGCTCCTACTAGGCAGGGATCACTGCACCCTCAAAAAAGAAATTCAGGCAGAGAGAAGTACAATAACTTGCCAAGGCCATACAGTGAGTGGCAGGGCCCAGAATGGACCCTTGGGATTCTCTCGAATCCACATTCTTAACTACTGACTGAACCATACTGCCTTGCCTACCTGATATGAAGATTAAATTAGAACATTCTAAACACTTACTGCTAGGTACCAGGGAAGCTTAAAGTGGTGTGCAAATGTGGTGGTGCAATCATTTCCATTGTTTATTGAGTTCCTACGATGAGTAATGCACTATACATAGGGACATTAATAACTGTTGGATATTCTATAAGATTAGATAGGAGTTTCCTACCTTGAGTTATGAAATGATTCTTATCATTTTAATAATTTTAAATTGAGCTTAATAAACACAATGGAACCAAAAACTTTCATTTTTCAGTAAGTTTATACACTAGATTTAATATCACAAGGCATCAGAAGGAGAAATGGGGTTCCATTTAATGAAATATTGGCTATTTCAAGTTTAAACCAAAAAAAAAAAAGTCAACGAATAGTAGTAGTAAAGAACAAATGCATTAGCTTATTAGCCCACAGGTTCCCCCTGAAATACTTTTCCTCCATATCATATGATCAGACTACAGGCCAGGTCATCCATGCAGCAAGCAGGCAAGCATTCAAGCTTTTTCTGCGTTGAATCTAAGTACCAAGCTCCATCTGACTCAAGAAGCCAAGAGCTCAACATTAACATTTTCAAATAAAATTAGTTCTACATGGGATTTGGGGTACAGAACAAAAAACAAAAACCCACTCACCCAAAGTCTGCCAGCATAAAGCCCATGGGGGGCCCAAAGGTAACAGAAGGAAGTAAAACAGAGACAATGGTTACAAAGAACATAGGACTAAGGCAAGTAAATATTGTCAGGAGCCAAGAACAATCATGCTACTGAAGAACACTCGGGGGCCTGGAAGCCATTTTTAGGCATGACTAGGGAGCTAAGGGCAATGACCTGCCATGCCCATTCACAATTTTGCACAGTTTTACTCATGTCTCAAGTAAATCCTGGGGAATACCCACATAAAAAGAACACATCGCAACTGTCATAGCCAAGAGAAGTCTAAAAATACATGCCAATTAAATGTAATGTGGTACCCTAATTGGAATCCTAGATAGAAAAAGGGCATTGGGTAAAAACCAGGGAAACGTAAATGAAGTATAAACTTTAGTTCATAACAGTGTATCAATATTGGTTGTGACAAATATACTCACCTAATGTGGGATGCTGAGAATAACAGAACCTGGCTGCATGGTATATGAGAACTCTCTATTGCCTTCATAACTTTTTTGTATATCTAAATCTATTCTAAAATTTAAATTAAAAAAAAAATCCTCATCCCCTGCTCCTGAGATACCTGAATCAGGAAAAATGTCTCTCAATACCTAATATGAGAATTAACTGGTGTATTTGTTAAAAAGATGATTCTCAGTCCCCACTGCAGAACTACAAAGTCAGTATGCGGGAGGGAAGACAGAATCTGCCTTTTAAAAAGCACACTGGTGATCCTTACGCAATCCTAAGAGTGAAGAACCACATTTCCCATCTCTTGGCACAAAGAAATTGCCACCAATAAGGCAGAGGCACCGGCCCCTCTGCGGAGTAATTCACCTTCTCATTTCTTAGCCCTCCAGGAGGCAACACAGCCCCCAAGAGTAAACAATCCTAGACTATCGGTGATAAACAGTGGAGCCTCCCATTTAAAAAAAATAAAAATAATAAAGTCCCAGATAATTTCAGGCCTTTTACCTTCCTAAGGAGACTCTGAGGCACCCGTTGTGCCTACACATAAAACCTTGTATGGCACTAACTCTTGAAGAGCCGGACCTACCACCACCTGCGCTAGTGGCCCCGGGGCTTCCACCTCTGCCACCTAACTCCCCGACTCCCCAAAATGGAAGTGACACAGCCGAAACATCCCCTGGGGCATCCTCTTTCACACACAGACATCCCTGGGTTCCCTAACCTTTTCCGGAGCGACCCTCGCAGGGTGCCGTCTCCGCGACCAAGAGAGCCCAGACCCATCGCCAGGAATGAGGGTTTGAGCTTCGACCTCGTCACTACCTAAGCCTGTCACTTACTCGCTGGACTTCCTGACCCTCACTTGTTCAAACCTAACTGCCTCTCTAGGTTCATGTTAAACCAGCAAGCGCCGGTCTCAGCGACCGCGGAGACCGGGAAGCAGGACCACAGCGGGAGCGCGTCGAAACACCTGGCAACGCCGCAGGGGCTTCTGGGGCGGGACCGGATGGGGTTGGCCCCCTGCGCCCCCCGCCCGCCAGTCCCCGCCGCCAGCCACTCACCCCGCCTCCGCTGACCGCGCCGATGCCGTCGAACTCCCGGCCCAGCCCGTCGGAGTCGTCGAGCACGTACGTGCGGCTGGGCACCAGGAGCGTGCACAGCAGCAGGGGCACCGCGACGCGGCCCGCCGAACCCGCGGCGGCCGTCATGACTTTCACTCCGCGTTGCCGGGAAGCCTGGACTAGGCGCTCAGCCATTGTGTGAGTCACATGACTCCTGCACCCAGGGAGGCGGGTCCGGCCGCCGCCATGATGGAGACGGGCACGAGGCCGCTGAAGCCGGCGCCGCCATTTTGACTGCGGGCTGTGGGATACCCGACGCAGCCACCGTAGAATTCGGAGCGAGACTTTTCTCGTTTCTCCCGTGTCTGTGATCAGCTTTAGGCTTTCACGTGTAGCCACTCTGTGGCTTCTTTTCCGGCCGCTCCCACCTGCTGGAAGCACTTTAACGCAGGAAAGTTGGATGTCCAAGGCCTGCCAAGGGAAGAGGGCAGGGAGTTACTCTACCGTGGACCTTCCCCAACATCTTAGGGCGCATCTACCTACCTCTCGCGAGCACCAGCCTTGGAGCCCTTCACCAAGTCCCAGTTAAGCTGTTACCTTGTTCAAATCACTTAGCTCTCGGAGCCAGAGTTTTCTCTTGTGTAAGATGAGGCGGGGAGAGCAGTAGCATAGGGGATGTATGATTAAACGAGACAAAAGTAAGCACGCAGTAAATCCCAGTTGAATGCGTTACACACTCTGCAAACGCTATCTGAAAATGTTCTCCATTCTGGTAACTACCCAGTTCTATACAAGGCTTTTAGCCTTTGAAGGAGTTAAGACTAAGCCACCCCAAAATATGCTCCTTTGGCATACTGACCAATTTGAATTAAAGGCACTTAAAAAGCAGGTGCAAGATCACTCCGTCATTCCCTTTCTTAAATGCAGAAGATGAAATTCCCATGGGAAGGATGTGCTCCCTGTAAAATAACATTCTTATCCTCAAGGACGGAAAGTTGAAGCTGAGGGAAATATGTGCAAACAAACCTTGTTAAAAAACCCTTATCTTCCTAGTCACTTCTGTACCCAATTAACTACCCTAGCCCAAGCCCCTTTGCCTTACCTGCGTTACCACATTTCAAAACTTGCTTTCCCCACCCCCACCCCACCCCGTTTTTTTCCAGGTCAGTATATAAGCCATTGACTCAACTACTGCTTTGGGTCTTCACGTCCTTATGAGGGCTCCTGTATCACATGAAACTTAAACGAGTATGCTTCTCTCCTGTTCATCTCTCTTAAATCAATTTAATCCTCTGGCCCACCCAGGCCCCTGAGGGGATGAAGATGGAATCTTGCCTCCCATACAGCCTCCTAAACTATCCTCCACTGTTAGTTGAAATGATTCCAGGCAGATAACCCCAAATTGGTAGGAAAGTTGTGAACTGCTCTGGAATTTCTGCCACATCCAGCACTGACCTGAGATTTCTGATTTCCTTGTAATTTGGAGCAAATTAAAGAAGCTGCAGAGAAAGATTTTCTGATCCCAAAATTTCCCTTAGCAGAAGTATGGGATTAGTTATCAGTGCCCACACAAGCCACTGAGACACCAAAATGGCAAGAAGACCCAGAGTCTTCAAGATGCAAGGAGATTTGTCTACAGAATCCTATTTGGAATCTGATTATTCTGCCCTTTAACACAAACCTAAATCTAGGTTTCAAGACCACAATTATAGTTAGAGGTCAAATCTCTGTCTTGGCAATCCCATAAACACCCACATAAGTTATCCTGTAGGTTCTTAATGGATGGTAGCTATGTTTTTCCTCTCTTTCAGTTATTCTAGGTCTATCTTGGCTTACCAAGAACAGTCCTTGCTTAAGTCCCAACATAATTATTAATAGTGTTCCTTTCATCCTCAAAAGTGTGCTGTTTTGGATAAGTTACACAGTCAGGTATGTATGAACAACTTAGTTTCTTCTTTTCACAGTACAGCACATATCTGAACTCTCTTGCCTTCCCACCACCACCAGTCTATGATACAAGTCAGTAACTCTCCAATTCTCTGGATTTACCTTTGCAGAACTTACTCTGTTTCATTTGTTTTAACACAGTATTTTAAGGATGAGCTGGAGCACCTGTGGATGCAAGCTGTGGATGCCCCATCAAGTGAATGTTAAGCTTCTCACCAAACCTAAAATAGCACATAAGGATCGCATAATAATGTGACTAGATGGAAAGTACCAAGTGCCAAGGTGCCAAGGTGATAACAGGAAAACACCATACACATGAAATTAGGAAGTTGAAACCAACATCCAACATACGTCATCCTGTAGCACATCCTTGCACCTTGTACTTGAAAGGCACACCACAAATGTCTGTGCAATGTGTGAAATCTACAGAAGAGGAAACATAGACTATTAAACAGAAAAGGTAGCCTCACCCCTTGGAAGTCCCAGTAGTTCTGTTAGTTCAGATACTAAAGTAATTGCTTACCAGAGAAAACATTTGTTGTTTCTAATTTCTAATCTACACTCAGGAGACCATTAGGCAAAAAGAGTCTACTAAAAAGGCAATAAATACAAGCTGAGAAGGACATCCTTGCAGTGGTAGGCACAGCACTCAGATGTGCTCAAAATGTGAGAGAAAGGGAAATGGCAGTTATCAGACAAGTGATCATGTGTTGGAGTCCCTTGAATCTGTGGTTTTGGGTCAGTGACATAAACAAGCTGATAAGAGAGAAAGAGGGTCCCAGTTCTTAAATTTCAAATGAGTTTAAAAAATAATGACAGTTTTTCTCTTAAATCACAAATGTTTCTGAGTATCACAACTACCCCTCGGCCACAACAAATATCTCCTTTTTCTAAAATAAAAAAAAAAAAAACTGTGATCAAAATCAAATGGTCTTGAGAAAGATAGAGGTCTTACCTTTTAATAAAAATTTGTTGATAAAGTCTGATAGCAGTCTGTTGTCTTACTTGAGGAAAAGCCTTTACTTTTAGAAATCAGAATTAGGCTGTCAAAAATTCAAGGGCAGAGGCCAAGTTTTTTTCCTCTTTGTACTTCCTAAGCACAGTTTCCAAACCATGGTAAGCACTCAATGTATGTTAGTTGAATTGAACTTAAAAAAAAAATCACTAAATGATCACATAAGGGGATAAAAAGAAAGGATTATTTACAAAAGGAACTGGAAACATTCCTTAAAATAGGAGTCCCCTAAGACAAAAGGGGTGTAAAGCAGTTCTTCTTCATGATCCATCCTGTAGCATGTGCTATTTATCTGGTGTTTTAAATCTAGAGATCAGTTTCTTGATTGCAGCTGTTACTAAATAATAACACTTCCCTGTTTAGAGACATCTCTCTAAAATATATGAAGGAGTTCGGTTAACTCAGGACTTTATATAAGCTCAATGAAAATAATAGTTCAGAGGACAGACTCCACCTAATGGAATGAAGTGTATATTGCTTACAAAACATTTTCTTTTTTAAATTTTTTATTTTTAATTATTATGGATACATAATACTTGTACATTTTCATGGGATACATGTGATATTTTGATGCAAGCATACAATGTGTAATGATAAAATCAGGGTAATTGGGGTGCCCATCACCTCAAGCATTTATCATTTCTTTGTGTTAGGAACATTCCAGTTCCACTCTTCTAGTTATTTTGAAATATACAGTAAGTTGTTGTTGACTATACTCACCCTATTGTGTTACCAAACACTAGATCTTATTCCTCCTATCTAGCTGTATTTTTGTACCCGTTAACAATCCCGTCCCCCCACAGTACCTTCCCCAGCCTCTGGTAACCATCATTCTACTCTCTTGTCTCTAGGAGTTCAGTTCTTTTTTTAACTCCCACATATTAGTGAGAACATGCAATATCTATCTTTTTGTGCCTGGCTTATTTCATTTAACATAGTGTCCTCCAGTTCTATCCTTGTTGTTACAAATAACAGGATTTCTTTCTTTCAGTGGCTGAATATATTCCATTGTATATATGTACCACATTTTCTTTAGCCATTTATGATGGACACTTTAGGTTGATTTCATATCATAGCTATTTGTGAATAATGCGGCAATAAACATGGGAGTGCAGATAACTCTTTGATAAACAAATTTCCTTTCCTCTGGATATATACCCAGTAGTGGGATTGCTGAATCATATGGTAGTTCTATTTTAGTTTTTTTGAGGAAGCTCCACACTGTTCTCCATTGTGACTATACTAATTTCCGTTCCCACCAACAGTGTACGAGGGTTCCCCTTTCTCCACATCTTCACAAGCATGTGTTATATTGCCCGTCTTTTGGATAAAAGCCATTTTAACTGATGTATCACATTTATAGATTTGCATATGTTGAAACATCCTTGCATCCATGGGATAAATCCCACTTGATCGTGGTGAATGATCCTGTTAATGTGCTGTTGAATTCTATTTGCTAGTATTTTGCTGAGGATCTTTTCATCTATGTTCATCAGGGACATTTGTCTGTAATTTCTTTTTTTCTTATAGTGTCCTTGTCTGGAGTTGGTATCCGGGTAACTCTGGCCTTGTAAAATAAATTGGGAAGTATTCCCTCTTCTTCAGTTTTTTGGAAGAATTTGAGAAGAATTGGTATTGGTTCTTCTTTAAATGTTTGGTAGAATTCAGCAGTGAAGCCATAGGTCCTGGGATTTTCTTTGATGGGAGACTTTTTATTACCAATTCAATCTCCTCACTCATTATTGATTTGTTCAGATTTTCTAGTTTTTAATGATTCACTCTTGATAGGTTACTACATGTCTAGGAATTTATCTATTTCTTCTAGTTTATCAGATCTTCTCTTCTTATAAGGACACCTGTCAGAATAGATTAGGGCCCATTGTTAAGGCTTCATTTTAAATTAACCACCTATTTAAAGTCCTTGTCTCCAAATACATTCACATTCCGAGGTATTGGAGGTTGGGGCCTCAACAAATAAGTTTTGAAGAGGGGCACAATTCAGCCCATAACACCATCTAAGATTTAGGGAGTTTGTGTGTTGCCAAAGCTGGAGAGCAACTTAACTGCTAGTACTCGGAGCTGCCCTCTATCAACGTTGATATCCCCTGTGACAGCCTCATTCCCTTCTGGTCTTTGAGAGTCAGCCTATGTAGTAATCACTTGAGTTGTCTCTCATCAATAGCTACTAAGTGCCACACTGGGCCACTGAAGTGCAGTGGGGTGGACTGAAGCTTTCCATCCCTTCCTTGTGCCCATCATGGCCTTCTAGACATCATTCCACTCTGCCTGAGCTATGTGGACACAGAGGGACTTGGTGAGTGTCTTAGCTCATTTCATGTTGCTATAAAAGAAGACCTGAGACTGGATAATTTATAAAGAAAAGAGATTTATTTAGCTCATGGTTATGTAGGCTGAGAAGTTCAAGGGCTTTTGGCCAGGGCTTTTGTGCTGCGTCGCAACATGGCAGAGAAGGTGAAAAGGGGAGTGGACACGTGTGAAGAGGGGAACCTGAGGGTCACCCTGGCTTTATGACAACCCACTCTCTCAGGAACTAATCCATTCCCAGGAAAACGAATCCAGTCTCACAGAGTGAGAACTCACCCACTACATCAAGAACAACACCAAGCCATTTATGAGGGCTGAAGCTTCAACAAGAGCTTTGGTGGGGACAAACAAACCATCCCCAAACCATAACAGTGAGGCTGTCTCAGGCCTGTCACATACATACACAGTCCTGAGTTTCACCACCTAATTTGACTTCACCCTGGAAATGAGGCACAGGTCTATGTTCCTCCCTAGATCACACAACTCATGGGCATTTGTCCCCCACCTCTACCTCAGAGCTTGCTGGGAAGGGGGTATAGCAGTCATCACGCAGGGCCCCTTTCTGCATCTGACCACATCTAAGCTCTCATTACTTCCTCTCTCACAACACTAAGCTCCGCTTCTACCAAACAGGAAAACCTTTGTCTGTTCTTGGGGCTGGGAGGCTTTGCTTTATCTTGACAGGTATTCTCCCAAATGTGTTGTCTACGTTTTAGTCTTTTCCATTCCCCGGAGTTGCCTGAATCTTTTGAAACTTAAAACCTACATTTTCTTCTTCTTTTCACCCTGCTTTCTGCCAGGAATCTCTCCTCTGAGACAGTAATCTCTTCTCTTGAGGCAATAAATACAAAATGGCTAACTGAGTGTATACGGATGGGCTAGGGTGAAAAGAAATGTGGCTCGGAAAATATAGCAGTATTTCAAGATCTTACCCTGCCAAATTTAGTTGCTGCTTTAGCTGGTGAAATTACACCAAACAGACAATGTGGCCTCACAAAGGACCCTGCATCAGCAGAATAGGCTCTTGCATTGTCAGCCCCATGGAGAAGATGGAACCAGGCAGATTCACATTCTCCTCCCTTTTTCCCCAGGGGTAGCCCAAGTGCCTTGCCACTGGCCCGTGTTGGTTGGCCAGAAATGCCAACCCCCTAAAGGCAGTGCTCTGAATAACTGGTAATTGGCTTTGTCTTACCTTTATGTTATTAAAATGTCACAGTGACTCAACGCTCTGAAATTTCCAACCATTGATTAGATAGCCCTGTGATCAAAATATGGTATTGCCACATTTTCTGTACTAAATAAAAAGAAAATTTTTTAAAAGCTGATAAATTTCTTATTTTGTAGAGTTTGCAAGGTTTTAACATAGGTCATCCCCAATTTTTTCTCCTGTTTAATTAGGAGAAGTGAATGTTTGATTACGTTTCTTGTGTTTTTTAACTATATCCCTTTTTTTTTGAAGAACAAAATACATAGATATTTGATGTGGATATGAAAGTGCCCTTTCCCTAAAAGCAGAAGTATAGTCTATTTAGGTAACAGAGGAGATCGTGAGAGTCATGAAATACCCTTATATAGAAACCACAGATAAGTGGATGTGCGGAACCAAGTAAAAATGAGAATTTTGAATTAGAGTCACAAGTAAACTGAAATCATTACTTTCATTTTTGTAAAAGGTTAAGGCTATCTTAATTTTCCACTTTGTATTTAAATTTTTATTATTTCGGTAATAATATATTCTGAATTTTTGAGTTACTGTATGCTAAATTATAAACTCTCATGTATAAATGTAAAGTATTAACTTTTTTTCTCAGTGAAAGACCTGCAAAGGAAGTATTGAAAACATTTACATCCCTGAACTACCCTGATTAATTCCAAGATAAAAAGTCTTAGAAATATCACAAGATCATCTTTTCCATCTCTGGGCAGAAAAAAAATTCACCACCAACAACCTTTAATGTCCTTTAACAAACATAGACTCAGAATGCTCTGATTACAGTCTTTAAAATTAAGTTAAATTTTTCTAACCCAACTTAATTTTGTCCTTATAAAGGAATATTTTTCCCTTCATTTCTAATAAATGTTTATGAGGCCAAGGTTCAAAAAGTGATGTCTCTGACTTTTTTATATCTCAAAAGTAAGGACATTCTAGGAGCTAATTTTGTTTCATATTGAACCATTTATAGATTTGGCACTAACTTTAATTTGCTAAAGTACTACGTGAGTTTTTATAATAATAACCTAAGTCTTTCTCAAATAAATTTTCAAGTTTTATAAAATTGTTTATTTGCCTAAGCCAGTTAATTCAATGGGTTTATCAATCTCTGTTTTCTAGCACAAGAGGAGGATGAAAGGAGAAAATGGTTCTATAATCAAATACTATTTATCCAATCCCATTAGTCCCTCAAAAAAAAAAGACTTTACAAAGTTAGCTACCTTAACACCCCCACCATACCCCCATCCCCATCATTGCCATTAAACATCATAATATCCACCAGCAAACACCCAACCCCCATTTTCCCTCTTGTGTCTTGCTCCCAGGAACTTGATCACCCTGAATCGATCTATAACATCCTCTCCTATCTCACACGTCCAGACGACTCATCCCACCTTATCTGTACCTCTCTTGGAGTACCTATCCATTTTGCCATTGCATTATGGCTATTGTTGAGTATGCCTTTCTCCTTCACTGGGTTATGCTCCTTTGGAGTTACAGTCAGTTCCTATACACCTCCATGCACAGTGCCCTAAAAATATAATGAATAATGGATGAATAAATAAATAAATGAAATATCTAATACACATTCTACTAAGTCAAGTGCTTAATTAAGATGCAATGAGATAACTGAGTTATAAAAATTACACTACAATAAAGAATAAATAAAAACATCTTTTAAAGTATTTAAGAGACTTCTTTTTTTCAAACTTGGATAAAGCACGTCCTTCTTATTAAGATGCTGCTTCCTCATTGGTTTATGATGAAATATGAGTGCAATTTCCTGTCCCTTCAACAGTGTTGGTTTCTCTTCTTGATGAATGCAGATTTTTGGGGCTCCTCAGTGGACAAAAGCATCACTTCAAGAAACATGGGTAAGTGTAGGATTAGAAAATAAAATAAGATTGTTAAGTAGATAATGTACTTAAATGTTTGATTGTCAGCAACGTTTGCAGCATTTTGTCTGGTTTAAGCTGAATAAATGTGGTAATGCAAAGCAATTAAGAGAGAGAAATGAGGACACGTGGTTTCTTCTACTTTGAGCAATGTTAAAGAGTCAAAATTTAAATTTAGGACTAGTTAGGTAAAACTGTAGCTATACAAAAGGGGAATGTTTGTACTCCCTTTTCAGGAAATAGTGTAAAATTGGAAAACTGCTTTAACTATTTAAAAGAAACCTACTAGTTCCTAGCTGTAGAACTATCTGGCACCGTTTCCTCATCAGTACAATGATCTAGCAATACTTTTTATACCATCAGAAATAATGTGAAGTTAGAATATAATATTTCCAGTATTAATAACTATTAACTAGTAATTATTAGTCAATAAGTGACTATCACTGTGCCTGAAATATAGCAGAATCTTAATAAGTAACTATTAACCTGATAAATGAAGGCAAGCATTTCCTATGACACTGTCAGAAAACATTTTACTTTTGGTCATTGTCATCAATGACTTGTATTGTTTTTAGAGCTAGATACAATTTAATATACAGTATATAATTTAGATATAATTTAATATATAGTAAATCGTCTTTTTTGGCACTTGGTAAAAACTAAAATAAAAATTAAAAACTCATCCAAATTTCTCAGCACTGGTTCCATAAATAATTTTCTCAAAATTTGGTTATGATTTGATATGATTTCCCAAAATAATATCTGAAAAGACATACGAATACTATGATAAGAATTATATAGAGTATTGTATTAAAATCTCAGCTCCGCACAAATTAAATTAACGACTATGAATTTTAATGTGTTATTGTACAAGTTACACTCACAGTGCCTCTGGCTTCTCTGCTATACTCTGGCTAGATGGCCAAAGATGATCTCCTTTCAGGAAATGTAGGGGACAGCACAAAGGATGGCAGCAGGTTACTGAGGTTGTCATTAAAACAATGTTATCAGTTAATGCACAAGGAATGCTTACCATGTGCTAGGTACTTTGCCGTCATCTCACTTAACCCTCACGACAACCGTTTGAAGTGGGTACTAACATACATGCGTGAAAACTGGAACAAGAGAGGTGAAGAAACATAGATGTCCCCAGATCCCCGGGGGACCGTTGAGTGGCTTTTGATCTGTCTGGCAGAGCCCACGCTCGTAACCACAAGCCTCTGCTGCCTCCGCTGAACTGCGGCCCCATATCTGCTTCATTAAACCATTCTGTCTTGCGATGGTTAGTCAGGGCAGGAAAAGCTTTGTCAAACTTTTGTAAGCTAGAAAAATTCATTCTATTGAGAACTTTATAAACCTTCCTAGAGTCATTTTTTCCGTTTTATCTATCTCATCATTTTTTTAAAAGAGAAAAGATGTGTATACTCATTGAGCAACATGGACAAAGGAGGAAGAGGTACCCACTGCCCACTACCCAATCTTCTCCATCCTAGTCCCAAAGGAGGATACTCTCAGGATTCAAGTGTTCTCCCCAAGACGCACGAGCCTAGCGGTAGACGTCATGTTACGCGTGCATCGGAGTCCCATCCTCCGGAGCTGATTTAATCCTTCGTGTAGCTCAGACTTTATTCTAATGTCGTTTATCTTTCTTCACTTACATCCTTTAGAAGTTTCTTTAGTGAGGATTTGGGGTGTAAATATTCTCAGTGGTAGTTTATCTGAAAATGTCCTCATTTTTGCTCTGGTCCTTGAAATTTAGTTCTGAAATTTAGGTAGACAATTATAGGATGACATATATTTTCTTAGTATTTTGGAAATATTAATCCCCTATTAGTCCTTTGTCAGTCCGAATTCCATTCTGTGTAGGTAGTCCATCTCTTCTGTCTGCCTCTTTTTTTCTTAAGTCTTTGGTGTTCTGCAGTTTTATTGCATTGTGTCTAAGGATAGATTTCCATTTTTGTTTGTTTTTAATCCTATTTGCAATTTGCTAGGCTTCATCAATCTGAGGATTCCATGTTCTTCATCAGCTCCAGCAAGCTCTCAGCCATTATCTTTGTGAATATTGCCTCTTCCCTACTCTCTTTTTTCTTCTTTTTCACCAATTATATATACACTGACCTTTTCACTTTATCCTCCATGTCTCTTTGGTATTTTTTTACATCTCTTTAACACTCTAATAATTTTGCGTTATCTCTTTAGCTTTACTTTGCAATATATTATTAATAATTCTCTCTTCAGGTGGATCAAATCAGTTGGTTAGTCCCTGTGTTGATTTTTTAATTTAAATTATATTTTTTATTTCTAGAAAGTCTATTTCAAGCTGTTAAAAAAAATGCTTGACCATTTTTTATAGTGTCCTGCTCCTTACTTATGTGTTTAAATTCCTTTTTATTTCCTTAAACATAATAAATGCATTTGTTTTACTTCTATATCTATTAATTTTGTCTCTAAAACTTTTGCAGATCTAGTTCTTTCTTGTTTCTGCTCAATCTCACACATAGTGGCTTATTTCTGTGTGTGTGTGTGTTAATCAGGTCATATTTGTTAGAACTTATCTGTGGGAAACTTTGAGGCCTGGGTTGAGGGAAACTTCTTCAAGGGAAGATTTGTGTTTATCTCTTCCAGATGCCTCGAATTTATTTATTTTTTTAATATAGTAAACCTTTACTTTTGGCGAATTTATTTCCATAACTATTTAAATCATTTATTTATTGTTTTGTTTGTCTGAATTACTTTTCATATATGAGGATGGAAGTACAATCCCATTGCTTCTTAGGAAGGCATATATGCTGCATCTTCAGGTAAAGCAAATGTTCGTTTGTCAAGATGCTCTACTGCGGTCTCACACAGCCTTTTGATTCCACTTTTTCACTCTTTAATTGCGATACAATACATATGCAGAAAAATGCGCATTTCCCCGGCATATAGCTGGATAAATTTTTACAAACTGACCATGCTCATGAACACAGCACCCATATCAAGATCAGAGAACGTTACCAAAACTCGCAAGTTTCCCTCTTGCCCTTTCCCAGCATTGGTTGGTCCTCCCCAAAGTAAACACTTCCCTGACTCCTAATGGCATAGATTAACTTCACCTGAATTTTATCTGATGGTGCACACTCTTCAGTGCCTGTCTTCTTCTGTCACTCAGCATTATATTTCCGAGCTTCAGCCATGTGGTTGCAAGTAGCAATAATCTGTTCACTTTCACCATGTACAGATTTTACTGGTGTTCCTATATCACAATTTATGTATCTATTTTACCACTAATGGGCATTCTAGTTGGGAATATTACAAATGGTGCTCCTGTGAACATTCTAATTCTAGTATATGCCTTTTGTTAACAAGTGTGTGTGTTTATGTTGAGCATATACCTAGAATTGGAATTTATGAATTACAAGGTATGCATAAGTGCCAGTCTTCCAGCCGACAGTATATAAAAGTCCAAGTGTTCTACATCCCCACCAGCACTTGATATTTTGTCATTTTTTTTTTTTTTTGATGATTAGTATTTATTCTGGTGGGTGTGTAATGGTATCTCATTGTAACTTTAGTTTGAATTTCCCTGATAACTAATAAAGTTGAGCACGTAGGTTGACCTGAAGTTTGTGGGATCAAACTAATTAATGTAGACTCAGGCCCAACTTCCAAGTGAGGACCTACCAGAGACCATGAATACTTATAGAAAGATTTTTTTTATTATATCTCCTCACAGAAACCAAGCTGGGGCAGGGAACTTGCCATCTTTTCTCGGCTGTCTACAAATGCCTATGGAGTCTGTTATTTTATTTTGCTTTTTTTTGTTTTCTATTTCACCCTCTATATGAGGGCAGATGTTCCTGGATCCCAGCATTTTTGGGATGGTCAGACAGGACCCCTTCCTGCCTGCCTGGGCCCTAGCTTGGCCCCTAATTTCTCTGGTCCAGAGACTCTAGTTGGTTCCTCTACATCTACATGTGCATCCAGAACACCCAGAGCCTTGGTGCCCACTCACCTCCCTGAGGTCAGCTCCCACCTCCTTCTCCCCATTACACATTTTGTCCTCTTGGGAAGCTTCCCTATTTATTTAAAGGGCTGTTTTTCACATTTTATTCATAATTTAGGGTGCGATAAAAGTAGATTTCAGGAGTTTTAGTTCTCCATTTGGTTTTGTGATGGAGAAATAACATACAATCTGGGTATGTCTTACTCTGCTAGCAGAATCCTCATGCTTTGTGAGGCAGGTCTCTTTGTGCCCAGCACTCGCCGGCAGTTGGAAGGGACTGGTTCTGATGCCCTGGGCATTGTTCCCACAAAGCCCTCTGTGAAGGTCCCCATTAAGTAAATCATCCGAACCACCAATAGGCCTCACTAGCAAAGGAATACAGACCAAAGTCTTTCTCTACTCCAGGGTGGAGACAAGGATGGATCCTCTACTCTTTGTGAATCTATGATATCGAAACTTTAAAAAGAAGCTAACCTGGTAAACAATCAGCCGTAAAGGTGGAAATTGATGATCCCAAGATTTTTCCCAGAATTGTGAACATTCTGTCCTCTCATTTATAAAACTGTAGGAAAGATAAAGTGAGTTAGCCCACAAAGGAAGCAAAAGGATTAACAAGATGAGGTAGAGTTGTCTAAGTACGTATTAAGGTTCGACGAAGCATAGTTTACATTCTATAACTTTATTGTACTTCTTATGATATTTCCTTGAATAATAAGGTTAGTTTGAAGGAGCTCCTTATACCTAGAGTGTATATGAAATTAAAAATTTGAAATCATATAACCGTATAGTATATAATGCACTCAAAAGCATTTACTGATCCCAAATAAAAAATTGAATTTCCTATCTTTAGCCACTAAAATGGCTTTTTAACTTTAGTTTTGTGTTCTTAGGTCATGTCCAGTGAGAAATATAATTCCTTCTAGCATCCCTTGGATAATAAGAATTCTTATTTGAAATAGGTATAATATCTCAGCATGATTTTATTTACTGAAGTCAATTAGATAATTTTTCTGTTTTAAACACCTTCGTTGTAATTTAATATATTTGCAATATCTTCAGTAAATGAAACAAAAAGAGATTGCTTCAAAATCATGATTGTAATGAGGTTATGTATCTTTTAAACATCTAAGCTATTCTAGTTTGTCTTCTGTTACAGAAATAAAGGCATTCTAAAAAGAGATTTCAATCTCTGTGCAAACAAAGCCTTATATATTCATGTTTGCATCAATCTCCTGTGAGACTCATGAGGAAAAACAAATTGAGGACAACATTCCATGGAAGCTGGTGGATAAAGCAGTTGATCCTTGAGGACTGTTGGTCAGCGTCCTGTGATAATGAGCGCATGGACTTCTGTTCTTCAAATTCCACCGACCACTTTAGGTAACTACCAGGAGCCAGGATCTGACTTATACAATCATTGATATCTGTGTGAAATTGATCTATATCCACCCTTTAAAAGCACTGATGAATGAATTAGAACTTTAGAAAACAAAGAAAAATTGAAAAAAATTTCTTACGCAAAGAGAATTTGATGTTGAAACAAACCACAATGAGGCAAGACTGACTTTTCTATTTACCTTCTGAGAACTAATGTAATTGCCACCTTAAAAAAGAAAAAATGAACAGCACATGTATTGAAGAACAGCACGACCTGGATCACTACTTATTTCCAATCGTTTACATCTTCGTGATTATAGTCAGCGTTCCAGCCAACATTGGATCTCTATGTGTGTCTTTTCTGCAAGCAAAGAAAGAAAGTGAACTAGGGATTTACCTCTTCAGTTTATCACTGTCAGATTTGCTGTATGCATTAACGCTCCCCATATGGGTCAATTATACTTGGAATAAAGACAACTGGACTTTCTCCCCTGCCTTGTGCAAAGTGAGTACTTTCGTCATGTACATAAACTTTTACAGCAGCACAGCCTTCCTCGCCTGCATTGCTGTTGACCGGTATTTAGCAGTTGTCTACCCTTTGAAGTTTTTTTTCCTGAGGACAAGAAAATTTGCATTCATGGTCAGCCTGTCCATCTGGGTATTGGAAACCATCTTCAATGCTGTCCTTCTGTGGGAAGAAGAGACAGTTACTGAATATTGCGATGCCAAAAAGTTTAATTTTACTTTGTGCTATGACAAATACCCTTTGGAGAAATGGCAAATCAATCTCAGCTTGTTTAGGACGTGTACGGGCTATGCAGTACCTTTGGTCACCATAATGATTTGCAACCGGAAAGTCTACCAAGCTGTGCAGCATAATAAAGCCACGGAAAACAGTGAAAAAAGGAGAATTATAAAACTACTTGTTAGCATCACATTGACTTTTATCTTATGCTTTACTCCCTTTCATGTGATGTTGCTGATTCGCTGCATTTTAGAGGGTGACGTGAACTTTGATAACCACAACAAATCCGGGAAGCAGACTTACACGATATATAGAATCACGGTCGCATTAACAAGTTTAAATTGTGTTGCTGATCCAATTTTATACTGTTTCATAACTGAAACAGGAAGATATGATATGTGGAATATATTAAAATTCTGCACTGGGAAGCATAATACATCACAAAGACAAAGAAAACACCTACTTTCTACATCTACAAAAGATACTGTGGAATTAGAGGTCCTAGAATAGAATCAAGGATATTTTGGGGGGAGAGAGCAGTTAAAGTACACAGTATTATATCATCTTGATGATATAATTATATTTTGAAAAGGATATCTAGAACTCAGGGCTCACAGAGAGCTATTTTTATCCTATCCAATAGAAATATTTTTAAAAGTGCATTGTACAGCTCCCTCCCTGAATTTTATTAAATGAGCTATATTAAACAAAATTAAATATTTTCCTCATGACTCAGGGTTATCATTGCTAATGGCAATTTTTTGTGTGTGTGTGCTATAATCCCTCAGAGGTCAGTAAGGTATATAGGACTGTGTGTCTTTAAATTAGTGGCCTTTGTGTCTAGGTTTTATGATTTCTCTCACTCCTTTGGATTTCAGGCTGTCAGCCATTAGTTCTCCCAACTCTGTGTAGCTATTTCCAACAACCCCAACTACTAAATACTCTTCTAATCTTTTTATTCATTAACAAATACTTACTGAACCCACTTCATATACTCAGTTTGTGTTGAGTATTAGGGCTACAAAAAGCCTCATTAAGCCTCGCGAAGTTTACATCAGTTCAGAAACCTATTCACTGAGCTTGAAATATTTCTATAAGTAAAAGTAAATAGGCTCTGAGTTTTGTTTTGACATTTAAAAAATTTAAAACAGCTGAGTACAACACAGTTGAAATTATCGTAAGTTTAATGTCTAGACAAATAGTTTTATTAAATGTTACATTCAGTGGCTTCTTTTTGGACTTAGAATATCTAGAGAGACTTGTATATCAGGACTAGATATCTCTCTATGTTCTTTTGAATCCTCATTGTGGAAATTACTCTGCCTGGTTTTAGGCAGTCACTAGGTAAAAATTTTTCTTAACCAAAGTGTTCTTGAAGATTTTTCTTTCCCTACTTTTCTCCTTCCCTTCTTTCTCTTACCTGTCTGTTCTGTCTGTTCTTTCTACTCCCTCCAAAATGTCAGATAGCAAATGACTTGATAACAGTTGGTGCCCTCACAGTATAAAACAAAATCCTGATAAGACAGACCAATATGCTTTCAATAATGAATTTCTAGACACACACTGAAAAATCAGTGAATGCACAAACTGACTACATTTTCCATTAAGGCCTTCCATGATGGTGTATGCATGCCATAGAAAACCATCATGTGCATTCTCTGTTGTTAGCAGTTTCTGGTCATGACATTTTTGGAGAATTAGCAGATTCTCTCTGGGCACTCTGATATATACATAGCCTTT
Source organism: Lepilemur ruficaudatus (assembly GCA_963574885.1). NCBI lineage: Eukaryota > Metazoa > Chordata > Mammalia > Primates > Lepilemuridae > Lepilemur > Lepilemur ruficaudatus. Next base: position 27,339 of record CAUYRT010006616.1, read on the forward strand.
AAAACTACAGATACATTAAAACTTAGAGTAATTAAAAATTGTTTGAGCTGTTTGACTAATTGCTGATAAATTATTGGCAGCTGGGAGTTGAATATTTGTAAAAGTAAAATCTCCAAGAACAATTTTCCCACATCTGGAAACTCAGATGCAGATGCAGTGTCTTGTCCAAGGTCCCACAGTGGGTGGAAAGCAGAGCCAGGCCTTGAACCCAAGAATCCTGATTCCCCTCCAGAGTGTTTCCACCCCCATGATATTTTTTTTAACTTCTACCATTTCTTTCTTTAGGCATGATAAAGAAATCTGCTTGAAGAGCTGTTCAGTGTAGTCATTAGATTCAGGTCAGGATTTTCAGGAAAAAGGAAAAAAGGAGAGTTATTTCATTAATTAACACCTCTGGAAATTTACCTCTAGAAATCATATAGAATGTCATTAAACTGATGTTATAGAGAACCGAGTAGCGCTTCTCCTCACTTGGTTATACAAAGAGCCATGGCAAATTCAAATTTGTGGCACCTTTAATAAGAATGTTCTACTTAATTATTAACAGCAAAACATTGATTTGCATATTGTGAGATAAATTCCCAAATAAACCAGGCTGCGCAAACCTCCTAGCAGCCTGTCTTTCCTGCCAGAGCAAGACCAATCATGGAGAAGCCATGCTGGGAGGATGTTCATGTGATTGAAGACAAAACACTCTAGACATGCTCTAAAAATTATCTAACATCTCAACATTGGAAAGTTAATCATTTGGTTTTCAAGCCTTTTATGTTTTCTTACTAAAGTTCCCCAGTAAACTGAAAGTGCTTCTGGAAAGGATTAGACCTTCTAGCTGTTATTACCTGGGACTTTATTGTCCAAAGACCTAGCTTTGAAGACAAGATCGTCCACTTACTAGCTGTTTGACCTCCAAAAATTTTTGTAATTTCCCAACGTTCAATTTCTATAAAGTGCAGGGACAATAGTAATACCTGCTTTTAACAAGTAGATGTGAAAACATTTTGTAAACTGTGGTGAGCTGTCTAAATGTTCTTTATTATTAGTTATTCTCATCTTTATCAAGATTATCTGAAAACTTACCCAAGACATAGAAAAGCCCCTGAAGGGATGATGGGCATAGGAATGTAGCAATGCAAGCTGGTAGGTGCTGGTTCCAGGGCACCGCTGCTATAGTTGATTCTTCCAGATGGTTAAATACATCCATTAAGATAATTTAAGGACCATCATTGTTTCCAGTTATGTGGAATGTTCTCAGTAGTGTCTGCTTCTAGGAGTTCATGATTCTGAGGAGACACACACTGTGGACATTGTCATACAGGTAGACATCCATTTTCAATTCGTTTAAATTTTTGACTTTTTATTATCTTATTCAGAATGTCATCTTTGAATTTAACAAACTCAAAACAGACATACTGGATGGGCCAGAGAAGGGACCAGTACAGGTTTTTAAAACCTCCATTTTCCTTACCCACTCTGGGGAGGCTTCATGGAGGAAGGGCAACTTTAAAAGCACCAAGAATAACTACGTCATTCAGTCCAAATTATATAACATCTCCCCTGAAGCATTGTGAGAAAGTATGTTTTACCCAACCTGATTTATTCCTTTTTCTCTTTTCAAGCTAAGCTAACAGGTCTCCTTAAGACATTAGATTTCTACTATCAAGTAAACAATTATTTACTGATCGCCTCTGTTGACCTTGTTAACTTGATTTATTTTTAATTAGTGCTTATTTTAAAATAGAATCTGTGATACAGAGCATATAGGCATTCTTCAACGACACTTTTATCTGGCCCTGTGCTTCTTTTTGTCCAATCCTCACTGTCATCACTCTGCCAGCCATGCCTGGGGCCCCTGTTCTTTTCTGGCTAAACCTATCCGTAGGTTGCTATGGAAACACAACAGCTACTGTATCATCCTAATCTAAAAAGGTCTTTGTGATAATAGACTTCTTTGTCTAGGTCTATCGGGTGACCCGGCCATGGAATCAGAAGACTTCCTCCAACAGACACACACAGACACAACACATATTTATGGAAACATACAAACTATTGGCCCCATCTCACAAAAACAAACAAAAAAGCAAAAATTCCTGGGACCGTTTAGCATGTGCTTATACTGTTCTATAAAGTGTTTAACACCATCTAGTAGAACACATATTACCTCCTTGACTTCTGAAATAATGCACCTCTGGATATTTTTATGTTCTTGTTTACTAAATCAGCAGCAGGCAGGAGGCAGGAGGAACACTTCTAAGATTCTCCTTCCCTGATCCTCTTTCCTTCTTTCTTCCCCAGTCAGAAGTGGCTGCCAACGGAGCTATGGTAAGAAAATTCCTCTCTGCATTTTTTTTTTTTTTTTGCCGTCCTAGTCTGGAAAAATCCAGTTCTGACTGAGTTTTATTTACGTCTCCTGGGTAGACACCTTTTGGAGGGAAATCATAGAAATTTAATTCAAAAGAATACAGAAATGTACAGTTTTAAAATTGTTTTTGTTCATAATATAAACACCTGATTCAGCCCAAGTACAAAAAATATGTATATGTACACATTCAACCACTGTGACCACTATTATCTCTTTTATTTTTGTCATTTCAAATAGCTTAAAGACGGAGAACAACGTGAGTAGCTTCATGTTCTTAGTTACATTAGTTGAACACACCTGTTTTGAAGGAATAAGGCTCACAATGGCAAAAATGGATCAAATTTGGGGTGAGGGAGAAGTGACCTGGGGGTTATAAGTCCTCTTTTCCCCTGCAAAGACCCTGTTCTTACTGCATCACTTGTGGCTGGCCAACAAAAGCCACGCAGGGGTCCTGCCTGTGGCCGCTAGGTGTCGATCATGTTCTGTACAGAACCTTGGAGTTCGCTGCTAGGTGCCTGTCCATAAGAGCTGAGTAGCCTAGAATGACATTTTCTTATCCAATAAACAAGAAATACCCACTACCAACCGGAAATAAATAGGGGGAAATGCTGAAATTCCCTTCACACAATTTATTTCTCTGCTGTCTGAAAAGCTCAGCAATCATCAGATTATTTCACTTGGCTTAAATTCCGTAGGTAATTCTAGTTATTTTTTTTCCTTACAGTCAATTAACATTGTTCAGTTCACCTGTAAGAAGACATAAGGCTAAATTGTGTAATTTCTACAAGATTGTGGATATGGTATTGAAGATACGTCCTTATGTAGTTATCTTACTTATATAAGAAAATACTGGCCACCTTTCAGTAAATAGAAACATAAAACATTTATGCTATAAGCAGTTTGCATTTTTCTCTACTAATATGAAATTGCTTTTTATGAAATTCAAGATGTAATTCAATATATGTATGATTTTTAATTTCTGATTTACTGTTAGATCTCAGCGCTAAAAAGCAATTAGATTTGTTATTTTGAATTGTTTAAATCTGTTCTTCCCCAAAGAATAGTAATACAATCATGGTCTAATTTAACAGCATTTGCATGTCATTAAACATATAATGGTCTGTAATTTACTTTTCTTTTGCCTATAATTTTCCGAAGCCCTTTATGAAGCACCAGTGGATTTTTGTTAAAAGAAAATAGGTTATGATTCCTCAAATAATGTTACAATTAGGTGTTTAAGAAGCAAGCCGTATACATAGCCAATAGAGGAATGAGCTAGAGAAGTTTCCTTATTATCATTCAGTATGTGAGCTCTGGAATAAAAATATAGATTTCATTATCCAGGAAATGTACACTCATTTAATTTCAAACCTGACATAATCAAGAAACCTTACCCTGCAATGACTGTGAAAAATATTACCTTCAGTTATCAGCGTTTCATTGAAAGTTCTTGGATACTTGAAACTTGAACTTGTAAACATCCTCCTAAAGGAATAATCCTTTTCAAAATTACTCTAAAATTTCTGGTCCTGCCTCCTAGACTGTTGACACTAACACACAATTTAACTTGGAAACCTTGATTGGAAATTTGGAAATAACTTTTGTCTGACCCCCTCCCCGCCAAGGACTATTCTTAAGGGTGTCGTCACTACTAATCATAGTTGTTCGCAGAGTGAATAAATAATAAGTTAATTAACGGAATGAACTAAGAAGGCTGCATTTCACAGTTTCTCCCGTCCCCGGGCTTCAGTTCCTAAAGTCCTTGGGGATATTTGTATTGTTGGCTGAAAAAACACTAAGATCATGTGGGAAAATAATATTAAAGAGAAAGAGTTTCCCTTCGGAAAATCCTTTATTAATACTTTGTACATTTGCTAAAGTAAAACAGTAGAAACACGTTAGCAATGACATTTTATTTATCTTAAATGGGTAGTAACAGGATTATATTGTTTTCCAGCTATCATTCCTGAATCATGAGAAATGTTTTTAGGATGTTCCTTCCCTAAATTTTTAGTAAGTTTTTCATAAGTTGATTTAATTTTGTTGCAAACTATACAATGACACGAATCTCTGTTCACAGAATCAATGCTACGAAAAAATCAAAAAACATTGCTGCATTTTGTCAACTTCTCCCAGCCCACATACCCGCAAGCCATAGGAAATTCCATCTCAGTCATTAATGAGTTGTCTTCCTCTTTTGGGTTTGCACCAGAATCAGAGAGGTTTATAAGAGACTAAGAAAGTGGAGGAGGGGCCTCTGATTTATAGTCATTAGTGACAATGATATTGCTTAAGCTTTCAGTGGGCCCTTGAATCCCAGTGGTTCTTTACGGCCTCCCTGAATATCTTGGGGGCACAAGGCTCATTGGCAAGACCGGGTAGAAATCCAGCTAACTACTGGTACTCTTGTGCATCAGGTAGACAGACCTTCCTTCAAAATGTCACATCCTCCAGAGTGGCCTCTTTTGGGGGATGCTTAACCTCATGATCCACATAGTTCTTGGCTTCAGGAATGGAACATGTAGTACCTAAATTAAGCCAATGAAAGCTCCCTGATCCCCTGGAAGCAATGGTTCAGTACCACAATCAGTTGGTTAGGGCATGTGACCCAACCTGCTCAGATGATGAGACTAAGGCTCTTTCTTTTGCTCCGGATGTTGTGATATGTAGATGAGAAGCCTGGAATCTTTGTGTCCATTTTGTTACCATGAAATAGACAACTGTGGAAGAAAGGAGAGCTCAGGGAATCACAGAAAACTGGACCTGGATCCTAAGGACATGGTGAGATGAGCCTCGCATACTTGAGTTACATGAACAGAGTAAACCTCCTTAGTATCTAATTCAGTGTGAGTCAGGTGTTTTTGTTCCTTGGACTCCAAGGGGTTCTATTGGAATGTGGAACATGGAAGTGAGGGTGATGTTGCAGACCCTAGATTGTTGAACAGGCAGGACTGAGGAGCCACAATGGGGAGGGCAGTGAGGATATCACTAGCTTTTGAAGTTAGCGGTTCTCGTTAAGTGGTAGCAAAATCACTGGTTAAATTGTTGCCTGCTGTACCCGGGATTCAGGCAATGTCCACCATGGCTGTCACATCAGGGATTGTTAGGAAAAGTTCAAGCCATTGGAGGCTCTTGCCTTCTTCTTATAGCCTTCAATAAAGTCCCACAAGAGACAGGTAAAATAATACAATTTTTATGAGAGCTTTCCTGTTATATTTTCAAATCCAGAAAATACTGCTATTCACCTACTGAAGGAATGTGTTTTCATGCTTCAGGAAAAGGGTGAATTTTAGCTAGATAAAGGAAGTCAACATTGTGAGTCACTGGTAAACAGAGTCCCAAACGCCAGACATTATGGAGAAAGAAGAGAATTTTTTAAATTCCTTAGGCTCCCATCTCATATCAAGAAGCAGGTCTGGATACTTAAATTTGGAGTTTTCTGTATGCTAACGGGTAAACAAATCTCTTATTATTCAGAGAAATAAAAAAACCCTGGCATCCTGACCCCAGTGGACTATGGGAACAAGGCAAGGAAGAGGTAACATGAGGAGGTTAGAGACAAATGTTGAACCTCATGGCCTGAGAGCAGTAGAAACTTTCAGAGTGGGCAGAATAGTCAATACCAGTAGTCTGCTTTCCTTGAGGGCAGCTGCAAGCCTCTGAGAAACCCCATATTTAGCATGATGCACATTATTCTGGTACAAAAATAGAGAATGACATACAGTTGCATGGGTTGAGCACTGCACAAGAAATCCATGTCTAAGGGGGCACCACTCATTTCACAGACTTTGGAGATTTGCAGATTTATTATGGCAATTTTAAAGAATATGGCAGCAAAGCTTTTGTTCTATTATAACAAAATCACCATGACAATTTTCCAACCACTGGAAGGAAAGTATCTTAAGGAAGACAAATCTTCTAATTTGCATAGAATGCTCTATGAACAGTATAACCCTACCTCTGACCTGCTCCCACAAGGTCATGTAAGTCTCTCCCACTCCAGAACTATCATGGAAGGAATTAGGATAGGAGAAGTTTAAGCAAGAAGAGGTGGATATATCTTTAATTCACAATTGAAATAATTTTTGTACCCTGCTACTCAGCAGGTTGGTGAGACAGGAGGAAGAACAGACCAATAACAGAAAATAAACCTACTTTTTTGTGTGTGCACAATTGAATCATAGTGTGATCCATAGTCTCTCAGATGTCCAAACTTTCACTGGAGGTGGCCTGCCGGGAACAGAGAGAAAAGAAAACATACCTATTTTTATTAATAAAAAAAATCCTGTCCACCTGTGATCTATAATCTAGGTTGCATATGGGTACAATCATCTAGTGCAATGGTTCTCAAACTTCAATGTTTATAAGAATCACCTGGGAATCCTAGTTTTAAAAGATTCTTATTCAATAAATCTGAACTGGAGGCTAAGATTCTACATGTTTAACAAATTCCCAGGCACTGCCAGTGCTGCTGGGCCCTGGGTCCCGGCATTGAGTCACATAATTTTGGAGTCTAGAGCAGTGGTTCCCAGACTTTAGCATGGATCACAACCACCTGGAAGGTTTGTTAAAACAGAATACTGGGCCTCGTCCTGATTCAGTAGGCCTGGGGTGGGGCCTAAGAATTTGTATTTTTGACAAGTTTCCTGATGACTCTGTTGTGAGTGGGTCACACTTGGAGAACTACTGCTCTGTTCAAGTGCAGCCCTCTTCTAAGGATCGCTTATGAATTTGCATGTACCAGAGATAAGGCGCAGTTCCTCCCAGTGAAGATATGGATCCCTCCCACCCCTAAGTTCAGTCCCAACCCGCTGTTTGCTAAGAGACAGAAATTTCTCAAGCCATGATCTAGGCTCAGAAAACTGTGACCAGTAAGGTTTCTGACTGTGGTTTCTAACCTGCAGAGCTGAGAAGCAGCAATTAAACCGAAAGCGGCCAGGGTCTTAAGGAAGCTGTGTGAGTGTTCACCCCTGTCTGTCATCACAGCACAGTGGCGCAGGCCACATTCGGTCCCTGTGCTATCCCTTAGCCAGTGGTGTTCATGATCACGTCCACCTCTTCCAACAAGTTAACAGCCATTTAAGCACATAAACCATGTTTGATTGTCCCCTGTGTCTCCTCTGAACCCATCCTCAGCTCCCTTCCTGGAAACTAGAATAGTTTCATATATTCTGAACAACAGGAACCCTATTTAGAAGATATTAAATTATTATATTTTCTATTCCCATTTAAGTGATTGTTCTACCAAAGGCCTTTCATCATGAAAACTCAGTTTATTCTCCAAGAAAAAGAAGAGAAGTAACAAAAAGTCATCGCATGCAAAAGAAAGAAGGTATGACTTAGTGATGCCCCACTGGGCAAAAAGATGAAAGAAACATTCCTCCTGATTCTAGGAGGAAGCCACGAGCTAGAGAAAGCTAGGGCAAGAGAGAAGACATGTTCCTGGGGTCAAATCAAGAAACATCAACAAGGAAACCCATTTCCTGTTTGGGGTTCAGGGAAGAGACTACTTTTCAGGGAACCCCTGCACCAAAATGGGAAAACTGCAACAGAACAGAAAATAGACATGGTGGTATACCATATTTAAGCAAAAAAGATAACTGGGAATAGACCAGCTCACCTGGGGCAGGGAAGGAATCCAAACATTGTCATGTGCTTCTTGGGGGGTAGGGTGAGGAAGAGAGATGAAGACCATTGGGCCTATCATGGGTCGCTGAGGGAGGGAAACTCCACCCTGTGGCAGAGGCTGCAAGGTGGACAACCTATGGCCAGACCAAGAGGAGCTACAGCTCTAGTGAGAACCAAGGTAAGGGAGTATAACAGGAGGGGGACACATTTGATGGACCCCCACCAGACCACAGTATATCATAAGTTGCACTGGCTGCAACTGTCAGCAGCTTGTGTCAGGAGGATTCCCAGTGCACAGGCAGGACATCTTCTCAAAGGCCAGAGAGATCAGAAGACAGCACCAGAACCAGCAGGTAGCCTCACCTCTTTCCTCACTGCAAACAGGATGGGTAAGCTTTCCTCTCCACCCAGGTGCCATTTTGTGGAAGACGCCATCTTGTGGAAGACACTATCTTATGGAAGATGCCTTCTTGTGAATATCTAAGAGAAACAGTACTAAGAGGAATATGAACATTAAATTTGACCAAATATGTGTCCAAAAGACACCAAGCAAGTCTTTAAAAGATTGTTTAAGCCAGCAGAGACTAAAATGACTTCTATGCACATGTTTAGGGGTTTTCCCCACCATTAGTGGGAAGGAGGTTTTTAGGGCAATATGACAATAATTTCTTTCCCACATCTAAATGTATTATATAAATATGTGAACTCTCAACAAATGTTTGGCAAATTATGCTGTTACATTGGTTTTACATAAGCCTAGTTTATTTAAGCTAAATTTTCATTCACTAGAAAACAATAGCAGAAAATAAAGCTATGAACAGCCCAGAAACAAAGCCCAGGTCATTGGGTAGTAGAAGAATGGATGACTAATGAGGAGATTAAGTACTCTTGAAAAATTTCCTTCGTCTTTACTTTAAAATTCATTTGTTTCTCTGGCATTCATTTGATGAAAATGAATTGAGGCCCTTCCAAGGAGGATGCACGTAAAGATGGAATGCTAATAATTACAATACCTCACACCGCATTTTACTTCTGGTAGGCATTGAATATTTATTTGGACATTTGATGTGCTGATTAGATTTGAAGAGAGATATCATGAAAATTATATAGTGTACTTGGTTGATTGAATGGAAGTGGAAAGATGAGATGAGATCTCCCAGGAACATCAGTGTGGCTAACCAGGGCTGGGTATGGTCGTTATTTATAATAATAGCCGTTGATGGATGGATAGCAGTGGCTGCCTGTCTGCTGTGGTGAATGTGCTGGAAACAGAGAATGAGTTCACTGAGGCATGACTTTCCTCTTAGTTCTAGCTGAGCTGGAAGATTGGCCACTGTTCATCCTTCTCCATGTCCATCTCTAGAAAGGTATGTGAGGAACAGCTAGTACAAAATCCTCACTTTATAAATGAGGAGTCTGAGCCCAGAGAGGCAAAATAATTCACCAAAGGTCACACAACTTCTAAATGACAGAGACTGGAATGAGTTTCCAGTCTCCCACATCAGGAGTTTTTCATTTACTGCAGACTCTTCTGGATGAAGCTGACAGAGCATACTAAGAAAACAAAGATTATTGGTCCAGGAAAGAAAAGTCCAGGGGTATTTTAAGGTATGGCTGAATTCAAATGCTCAGCCCATGTTGCCAGGAAGACATCTTTGCCATCACTCAGTTCCACCTTGTGTTATTTTGGCTTTTACATGATGCCAAAGATGGTTATCAGCATCTTCAGACCTAGGTAGCTTAGAAAATACAGTGGGAAGGGAGCCTCCTTCCTGATATTTCTGGAAAAGGTCACAATTCCGGTTCCCCTGCCCTTGTCCCTTCCCATCTTTAAACCAATCACTGTGGTTATGGGTTTATAGTTCTCTTATAGGCCAGGGCAGGGTCCCACACCTACTCCTAGGATGTAGGGTCAGTCCCATCCTAACCACAGAGCTTGAGAGTAGAAGGGAAGGTGTTTTCTCAAAGACAAATCTGGATGCTGTTACCAAAAGAAGGAAAGAAAAGAGTCTGTTCCTATGGCCACGTCTTTCTAGTATGTGTGGTCTAGACACACCTGTGACAGCAGACACACACCCACAATTATTCTCAATTGAAAGAGATACTGATTTATTTTCTTTCATGAGAGGTGGGAAATTGGACTTCTTCCCATAGAAACACCTTCAACAAGGTTCATTCTAGAAGGTAATGTCAGGGAGGATCCTGGCAGGCAACAGAGGGATCACTCAAATTCAGACAATCTGAGGAGAGTATAGTAAAGAGATATTTACAGGGGCATGGCCAGGGACCTGGGGAAGCCACAGACATGGTGTAGTAACTGGGCACGGTAGCATCTGGGCAGCTTGATGCCCTGGGCCTGAAGAGGCAAGATGAGGGAGTGGTTACCAAACCTGGAGGCACAGAAGTCTGGCTGCAGAGGGCCACTGGACAGACTCTGTGACCTTTATTAGGGACACAGCCAGCCTGTGGACACCCATTAAAATGAGAGCTAGAGAAAGAAACAAATATCCAGCCTTCCTCTCCTCCCTCCCTCCAGCGTTCTGCAGGAATTCCCTGTTGGATGAACCACCAGGAAGCTAGAAGCAGGAATCCCTTTGCTATAGGTCACAGGGCTGGCCTCCCAGGGCACAAGGCTGGGTGGAAGAGGACGAAGAGTGGAACTGAAGGAACAAACGGGAATCCAGTTTCCCAGTTATATTTACGCTCTATTCATGGGCCCCGTCAGGGAAATTTCTTGAGATGTCTAAATTTGTGCCCTTGTCTAAATTTATATCCTGTGGCATTGACTGCTAAACACCTGAGTTCAGAACAGCCTGTGTAAACATCACAACACATGGGATTGTGAACAGCATCCATGTGGTCCATTGGGGCTTCTTCTTGATTTGGAGTCATGAGATTTATTTGAACTTTTGTTCTTTCATTTACAAGTTATGTGACCTTGAATGAGACTTGTGAACCTCTCAGAGACTGTTTCCTTGCCTTTAATATGAGGATAATAATATTTCCCCAGCCCACCTAATGGTTTACGTTATTCAGTACAAATGAAATGTTGGATATAGAAGTGTTTGGAAAGTAATAAGTACTAATTTTATATTGATCATTTTAACCTTAATAAGTGAGCATTAAGAAATATATTAGTATGTTTTTAGTGGGTATGACTTTTTATAATTATTATTTTAGGAAATGTTCTAAAGCCTGCTTGACTCATCCCGCATGTGGCAGTATTTTTTACCATGTGAACACGGAAATGAATTAATGACAAATGAACTTCCAGTTTAGTCCAGGCGTGTGTTAAGGAAATGACTGTCTACAATTCCACTTATTGCTAAAAAATAAAATAAAATAAAATAAGTTAATCAAGTTTTCTGCCTGACAAGTGAGTCACTGTGCTGATTATCTGTTTATGACTAGGTAAAAGCACACGACATCCCTCTGTGTCCAGTGAGTTATGCAAGTCCTTTAAAAGCAGTCATGGATCTTCCTGCTATCTCTCCCCTGTACTTTGCTAAGAGTTTTTCATATTGAACAACAGAGCTATGCTTATCACAATTTATTTCTGCCTTGCTGGCCCCTAGGTGATTGCCTAGAGTTCTGAACCCCACATGGGAAACTGTCATTTAATAAAAACGACTTTAGAGAAAATGGCCACACTCCTCTCGTCCCTTCCCACCTCCCTTGATGCTGACCTCTCACAGAATATGCTGGTTTCTAAGGCTCTTTTAATCAGATTTCCTTATTGTCCCAGGTTTCTGGAACTCATCAGTGATAGCTGCCATGAGTACATGGAGAGTGTACTATGTGCTGAGAACTCCACATCTGATATTTTACTTAATTTCCTCTATAATCTTATGAAGTAGACGCTACTAATATTTTCCTCATTGTACATGAAGAGACTGAAAGTTAAAGGGTCTAAAGCAGAATGAGAATTTAAATCCAAATGTCTGAGTCAAAACTTTGCAACCTTAACCACCATGCTGTGTAGCCTGTCTGTTCCCATGTTGGTCCAGCAGGCTCCTTGTCTTCTTCTTTCTTACAATAGAATCTTTCTTACAATAGAATTCCTGTTGAGGAAAGGATGTTAATTGGGTTGAGATGCAGAGGGAGTTTTGCTTCTGTAATTTCAGGAGATCATGGTGTACCCATATTAGTGCAAGTGGATTGCACTTTACTGGGAAAGGGCTGTCAGTATTCCCTGGGGACCCCCTTCTAATAGCTAAGAAGGGTCTTGCTATATTTGACTGCTGTCCTCTATCAGTCACTATGAAGTCTAAATTCCAGTTATTATGATATCACATAGGATTCAAGTCCATTAGTGAGACAAATGTTTAGGAAGAGGTTTTTTCAGCTTTGTGATGGACTATTGCATTAAAAAATACAACACAGGATTTTTAAAATATAAAAATGTATAAGGAGTATAGTAAGTGTTTGTGAATTTATGTAAGAAATTTAATCCAATTTTCCTAAATGCTTACTGTAAGAAGTTAAGCCCAGTGATATAAACTACCACTGGGAAAGTTCCCAGTTTCATGCTGTTCATATGCTATTTCATTCTACTACTTAAGTACACTGGAGAAGTATATGAGGAAAAAAGGTACACTCATCTTTTAAAGATATTATAAAGGATGGTAAGCAATTTAACCAAAAGGAAAGAAATCCACTTAATTCATTTATTAATTCTTTCAACAAATTTTTGCCAAGTGTTTATTTTTTACTAGATGCTAGGAGGATTGGGAAGCCCATCGTCTGACAGAGGACCCAGAGGCAAGCAATACAAAGTTGTGAGTGTCACAGTAAGAGTTAAGAAGGGTGGAGGTAGATGGCCACTGTGAGCTCAAGCTTGGAGGGTTGAGGAACATGTCCCAGGACGCTTGCTTGTTGCCTCCGGGACCTAAAAGGCTGAATAGGCATTAACCAAGTAGGGGAGGCCAAGGGATAGCACATGCCACGGCCTGGCTCCGACATAAGGAAGTGAAAGTAGTTTGGTGTTATTGGAGCTGACTGTGAAAGAGGAAGTGGCAAAAGATAAAGGCTCAGAAGAAACAGAAGTCAAATCTTAGACAGTCTATTTGCTAATATAAAGAATTTGCACTTTTATATTAAGATCAATAAGTAGCCATGGAAAAGTTTTAAGCAGATGAATGACATGATCATATTTGTGCTCTAGGAAGATTTCTTTTGTCTCAGTGTCCAAGATGGGTGGAGGGAGGCAAGCTTAGAAGCAGAGAGTGATTTAATGTTGGGAACAGAGAGCTGTTGAAACAACCAGGCAAGATTTAGTGGAGGCCTGAACTAGGCAGGCAGCATCTGAATGGCAAGAAATGGACAGATACAAAAGATAATTGAGAGGATGAGAGGGTACTGTAGCTGGATAGCATACATTTCAGAGGAGCAAGGAAGAAGAAGAATGGTCTGGGAATAGTATTTGGTGAACCAGCAGTCTTCATTTGAGCAGGCCGCAGGGAAAGTTGTATCCTCAGAAGACAGTCACATTTCAGTTAAAGTGCAATTGGAGGGAATGTTCATTGTGGCAGTGGAAGTGGTTCAGATTGGGAGGTGGGAGATTATCCTTGCCTGAATTAGAGTGTGCAATCCCAGGGAGCAGGAGAGAGGAGCAAGGAAGTGAATAAAAAAGAAATAGGGATAGAACATGAGGGCACATTATAGAGCTGACTGCTGCTAGGTGCCTTTGCTCAATCCCTGAGACCATTCTCTGAGAAGTCATGTAATTTCCATCATGGAGGAAATAAAGGAAAGAATTTAACCACTGGCTCCAGTCTCCAATTGGTCAAAGGTTTATCTCAAAGTACATGAACCTCTCTGCACTTCCATATTGTACATACTTGAGTGCAATAAGGGTCTTATGGATCACTGGAGAGGGCCAGGGAAGGAGGTGGGAAGTTATGATGATATCAGGTTGCACCTGCATTCAAATGGTCAGAGCAAGTTATCTCAGTGGCAGCTTCAGTAAAGTAGGTGAGCCAAAGAATATGAAGTAGCACATAAAAGGTACGAAATACAGTCCACCTCTTGCACCATTCAACTTCACTTTGAGCCACCATTATATCCAATTCCCATACTACAATATAGGTCTCCATTTTTGTGAGAACAAGTTGTCCTCATCTATTGCACTTGTCCAATCTGTCAAAAGTCCCTTTGATGTGATGGTCAGCCACAGTCTGGTTGAGGTTAAGTGAAACAATCTTTAGTCCCATGGCTATAGCTGGATCTGAAGTCATAAGAAATATTTATCTCCAATCTCTTCCAACAATTCTGTATTTCCCTCACCATTGGCCAGAACATTAGCTTTCTGGGTTGGTGTCCTGGTGGGATGACACAGACCTTCATCTGTGAGGGGCCTGAGCCCCTGTTGGTCCATAGTTGTGGCAATACAACTATTTATCAACTTGACAATACAACTGTGTAGATAAAATACAACTATGATAACTATGTTATTGTTAACAAAGAAGCACCATTAGATACCCTGTGAAACCCTTGAGTTCCAGACATGCATCCACTAGTCCCCATTAAGTACAGCAATCCTAGTTTTTCAGGATAATTGGGGGTTATCACCTTCACAAATACAGTAACATTTTCTTCCCTGCCAGCCCATAGGCATGAGGAATTTAGCTGGTATTTTCCAGCTTAAAATTCAGAGAACTTTTATACTTCTTCTGGCAGAATCATTCTCTTTCCTATCCACAACCACAGTCAGAACTTCTAACCCAATAGAGGCTAAGGCTGCAGGATGGGAAACAAATTATGTAATCACTTGGTGGTTGCCAGTCCCATGTAATTGAGCTACTAGGGATTTAGAATCATACATTGGTCATTGGTCTCATGTATGTACTGTATCCTGGAAGACCACATTCCAGCTCTGCTAGGTGTTGTCCCCAACCTGGACTCTTAAGTGAGTCTTTAATCTTAAGTAAGGATTTCTAACACTTCTTAGGATGGCTGCTTCTGAGTGATAGGGTACAAGGAACAATTACTGGACCCTGTGGGCATGCACCCATCACTCTACCTTGTCTACTATAAAATAGTTCCCTTGGTGTGAGGCAATGTTGTGTGACACTTTGTGTTGATAAGTCAAACATTCTGTAAGCTTTGGATGCTATGCCAGTTGAGGTACTTCAGACAGGGAGGGCAAACCTACATTCACATTAAGGATCTGTTCTTGTAAGGACAAAGTTATGTTCTCCCCATCCCCCCAGGGTGGATGATGTCTAAATGTAACCAACCTGATACCAAGAGTCCGGCTGATCTCCATCTCTGCTTCTGGCAGGTTGGGCATTCAAGAGTAGCATTAGCTAGACCAGAGGGAATTTCTGCATGCCTCTATCTCTGCCACATGAACACTCCATTCTCAGGCCCATCATCCAGCATAGAGGCAATCAATGAGGGACAGATTGGCTGGCATGCATGATGAGCTATTTTCCCCCACTGCTTGTTGAGAGACCCCTGGGCAGTAAAAGTTCTGAAGTTGGTAGTAATATCTGCATACTTCGTGTCCCTTTTTATAGGTCAATCTACAGACCTATTCACCAGACCTCTTTGTCCCCAATTTTCCACATCTGTTCCTTCTAGCCTCCTGACCAGTCCTTCAAGCAAAGTAGATAACCAAGTTTATTGCTCAGGACTTTCCCACTGGTAGAAATGGTAGAAATCTTTTCACCGCTGTCCTTGAGAGATACCACTAAGTACGTCTACAATATGTCAGCAGTCCATTTTTGACTAACATCTAATGACATCCTTGTGGACCACGTCTGAAGTTTTTATCCTCTATCAGTTAGTCATAGGGAATCCCCCATAAGCTGTAAGTGAAAGATGAGATAGAAGGTATCAGAGCAATGGAAGCAGAGGACATGCAAATTTGAGCCACCTCTTTTCATGCAATTTACTCTTGCTTATTGGGCCTGCTCAGGCTTATTTCCAAATACAACATTACCATGCTATAACGGATTGCTACTGTGCTTATCCAATCTATAATTCAGTGGATCTCATAGTACACAGCTTGCTACAG
Organism: Lepilemur ruficaudatus; assembly: GCA_963574885.1. NCBI lineage: Eukaryota > Metazoa > Chordata > Mammalia > Primates > Lepilemuridae > Lepilemur > Lepilemur ruficaudatus. The sequence continues at coordinate 43,346 of CAUYRT010006616.1, forward strand.
TTTGGATATTTGTCCCGTGCAAATCTCATGTTGAAATTTGATTTCCATTGTTGGAGGTGGGGACTTGTGGGAGGTATTTGGGTCATGGGGGGTGGATCTCTCATTAATAGCTTGATTAGTGGTAGTGAGTGAGTTCTCACTCTATTAGCTCCCAGGAGAGCTGATTGTTAAAAAGAGCCTGGCACCTCCTTTTTCTCTCTCTTGCTTCCTTTATCATCATGAGTGGAAACAGCCTGAGCCCTTCACCAGAAGCAGATGTGTGACCTCTATCACCGGTGGATCTATTGAGTCTTACAGCCTGAGTGGCAGAACTGCTGCAGAAACTTCTGTTGACTGTGGCCCATGAAAAGCTTCTTAATCTCCCAGAAAGTAGACCAAAGCAGTATTTTTAGATGCAGTCTATTCTTCCACCAAAGTTTAAAAATGTTTACCAAACACTGTACCTCTTTCTTAGTGGTGGCAGTTGGCAAGTGAAACAATGTCTTCATTTCTTTAGAAGAATGTCCTAGCATGTTCTGGACTGCTGTATAACTACAAAGTTTACCAATATGGTGGGACCCTGTATCTTCATAGGATTTATCTTATACCCTCTGGCACACAGGGTATTAGCATTTCCAATAAGCAAGGCATCATCAATATAGTAGACAAGTATAATATTGGGATGTTCTAAAGAAGGTCAAGATGATTGAAGGCTCTAAATACTATATAATGACAGGGAACAGGAGAGTTAAACAGTGAGTGTATACAGCTGTTCCTCTAAATGTAAGGGCAAATTTCTTTTGATCATTTTTACTGATGGAAATCTAGTCAGCAAACTTTTTCTGTAAAAGGCCATTCAGTAAATATTTTCAGCCACATGGTTCCATTATAATCATTCAACTCTGCCTTTGTGGTCTCTGGTTATATTTGGCCCATGAGCTATAGTTTGCCTACCCCTGACCTAGAAAAATGTGTTTTTCAGGTTAGTGGCTGCACATAAAATGCCAGAAACTGTTGATCTGCTCCATTAAAGGAACCACATTTTGCATGTAAGCTGCAATGGGAGTTATCACCCAATTAAGTTTATGGTATTACACCATTGTCTGCCCAGACGGGTCAACTGAATAGGGATATAACGAGACCACCACCCCTACATCCTTTAAATCTTTGATGGTAGTAAAAATCTCTACAATTCCTCCTGGGATGCAGATTGCTTCTCATTTACCATATAGTGTAAGCATGTGTGTGTAGGACTGTGTGTTGTGTGTGTGTGTGTGTGTGTGTGTGTAGGTGGAACTGCAGAAATTTGAGAGATTTCCGCTTGGCCTTTCCTACCATAATGGCCCTTACTCTGCAAGTCAGAGAAACAATGTGAGTACTCTGCCAGGTGTTTAAAATAACTGCATGCTTGGGGACTATGAAAATAACTGAGATAAAGTTAGGCTAAGATTTCATTTATCACCTAGCCTCCATGTATATACTCTAACTGGAAGTCCATGATGAAGTTTTGAGTCCATTAACATTGGAAAGATCACATCCTATATTTAACAGTGTTCAAAAAAAGCTCTGTATTTCCCTTCTCTCAGTGTACAATGCTTTCTCAAATGGCCACAGGTCCTTTGGGGAAGGAATGGAGGAATATTTAGGGTATATAAATATATACAATATATGCAGTATTGTAGGAAATGCAGACTTCCTTGCAATATATGGGGTTTAGGTCTATGAATTAACTTAAATCTTGAAACTGGAAGAAGGACTGCAAATTTCCATTTTGGTAACTGCTGATGTCATGTTTCTGCTCAGTAGTTCTCAATTTTTTAAAATAAAATAGTGCAAATCAGCAACCCCAGTCATAAGTCTGTGTATCTCCCATCCAGGAACACTGTGATTAGCCAACACCAAAGATCTGCATTAAGGCATTTTGATTAACCATCTGTCCTTGCTGCCCATGATAGACATTGTGTGCACCAAGCCTCTGATAATCAGACGATCAGAGTTCCAGGCTCTGCCACTCTAGAATCCTGTGATTCCCACTGATAATGTGGAGCACCATTTTATGGCAGCATCTCCAACCATCAGTCCTTTTTACAAAGACAGCTTCCATCAAACATCTGAACAGTTGTCAGTACCCTCTGACTATTGAATTCCTTATTGCTTTGGTTAAGGGGGTGTCATCTGGATCCCCTCAGTGAACATAGCCAAGTAAAAGGTTTCTAGATCTTACATAATAAATTAATTCTAACAGCCCCATCTTCATGAGCTTTGTGATCCTTTCTTTAATACTATATGAAGAAAATCCTAGCATCTCTACAAATTTACTGAAGGCCATTATCCTGAACAAGTTTAAGGAGCCATCACAACAGACTTTTAGTATCATCTTGAGATGTTTCCAGAGCATTGAAACCCAGACGATGAATGAGCTCTTCCTTGTCAATGAATGCTCTCTACCTAGTCTTATATCTACCTTCCCATACAAGGCCAATGCCCTTTAGATCTACTTCCTAATGTGTTCCCCATGTCCTGAAAATCCTTTGGCGTCTAGACTATTCCTCCTGGAGCAGAGCTTGTACTTCCCTGATCAGGCTGTGCTGATATCTGACTCTGGTTGTTGGCCTGGAGATCATGAGAAGTGGATCTTGAGGAGAACTAGTGTCATGTTGCAAAGCACCTGACTTCAGGGATGTCATTTCACTACCTCTTTGGGAAAGTGGAGGCTGATCTTCTCAGGCAAGATGGAAGGTGTTGCTTCTGCCTTCCTGGAAAATTCAGGGAAATCTGGGGTTAGCAATTTTGGGGATGATCCACCCAAATATCTGTAACACAAGTCATAGGATTCCACTCTTTTTCCATCAGGTATTACCTTTGACAGATGAGACATGTTGAGGCTCTGCATTGAGTCACCTGTGCCGCTCTGCTATACTTAAAATTAGATGCTGGGCCTAATTTTCGGCACAGTCTGCCCGAAATGAGAGTTTCCTTCAAAGTTGCTGTAGAACACTCTGACTTACTTAAGTGTGTTTTCAGTTGGTGGTTGGCTGTTACGAATTTCTCATTTTCTTGGGCCAAGTCTTTCAATGCATTTAAGAAAGTTATCCCACTCAAAAATTGTTATAATCATCATTGCCCTTATAATATTCAAGGATGTCATCTTCTGCCTGTTCCTCACTCCGACTAATCTCATGTCAAGGAAAAGGAATCACATAGAGGTGTGGGGTGGGAATGCAGGAGAAGCTAAATGGCTTTATGCAAATTGAAAGCTTAGGCCTTTGGAATAAACTAGCCTATAGAAGCATTTTGTTTGGCAGGCTCAGTTTTCAGAAAAAAAAATTTGAATTTAAATGTCTTTAGGCAGAGTGTGCATTTTTCCCATTTGCTACAGTTCCTACCAGTCCCGACTGTGTTACGCCCAGCACACGCTACATAGCCCCCTTCCTCCCCTAACTCCTGGGGGCATTTGAGCTCATCATCTCTGAGTATTTGGATTACATCTTAATAACAAGGCAGAGTGGATTTATCTAGCTGCAAGTTTTCCAGAAAAATTACTCTTGTCACCCTCTGGATGGGAATGTCTCATGCCCCCTGGAAAAAGTGAGAAAATGCCTGGGTTCTCTGAACACCTTTGACATTTCCAGCACCGACCAGCAGGGAAGCAACAGGGTGAGCTGATTCTCAGAACACTGGGCACATGTTGAAAAGAGCAGCAGTTTCTTTTTAAGTAAATACTTAACACATTCAGGGGATGAGAAGAAGGCATTAGAGTATTTTTGGCTTGTTTACAAGGTTTTGTCCTGATTCTGATTAAACACAGTGATGCTGTACCTGGTTCTCTTCCCTACCATTTTTTTTTTTAGCTCAACAGTGGCCTTCAATTCAGTAATCATTTTCTCTTTATTCCCAAAGTGAGATAAGAGTTATAGTTGCTGTATCATCAAAGCAGAGCTTGAGGTCTACCCTCTGTGCATACTGATAATAGGATAACACCATTCTGTTAAGTGAACTATCTGGATTTATAAGGGAGGTTGAATTTCTGAAATTCATTCTGAGGTGGATGACAGATACTATATATATTTTATTAGGAAATTTATATCATAGACATATTTATTGAGGATCATTTATGCCAGACATTGCATCAGGCTCTGTAGATGCAAGAGAGTTAAGATATGGTCTACTGCCCTTGGGGAGCTGAGAGTCTAGTAGGAAAATGCATGAAATCATGTGAGGTCTGGGCAGAGTGTTGTGGAGGCACTAAGGAGGGAGGGAAGGCTTCATAGAGGAAGTGGCTTTTGTTCTGAGTCTGGAAGAATAACTTGCTCTGGCGGCAGAAGTGGGGAGATGGAATGGCAGTTCAGAACAGTGAGTTAGGGATAAGATGTGGGATCGCTTGTCCCCCTCTCTAACTGGGCTGCCTTGACCACTATTGCCCCGTCACCACCTCACTTTGGGTGTTCTGCAGTTACCTACATTAATGATCTCTGCTAGACTCTGCTTTCCCACACCTCTAAGATAGGCAGATTGTACCAGCTGCCTGCAAGTAGCAAGCTACTCCTAGCGCCCTAGACTGGGCCCATGGGAGCTGGTTGAACATCCATCCCCAGCTGTAAATTTTTAAGTGTAACATCACACTAATGTCACATATCAGTAAAGGGACTAAAATGTTGTAGATTTATTTTCCCAGTTTCAGAAGGTTGGAGTTCAATGAGCAAGAGCAGGAATAAATTATTACATTGTCACACTCTTCTGAGCATCTGGAAGGAAAACTATATCTGAAGAACTATAGGTGATCGGGTGAATAGCAGAGCAGGTGCTATGGGTGATCAGGTGTATTAATTCTCAGTGGCATAGTTAAATGTTTCCTCTTTCTGATGAGTTGGTAACTAAAGGCATTTTCTACCTTTATTAACTCCATGTTTGAATCAGTGATTCTGTTGTAGGGGTCAAGAGAAATTTGCCTTTTCCCCCGAAAGTTCACTGAAAGATCAACTCACAATTAAGGCAGATTAAAAAGAGAAAGATTTATTTACCATGCACATGGGGAGAATCACAGAGTGATTACCCAATATCCCAGTGAAGTCCAGATAGTCTTATACTTGTCCTTTTGGAGGGAAGGGGAGATAAGAAGTACAGGTAACTCTGTTGAGGGGTGACAAAGGGTGCTAGGGAGGACAAATGGATGGGGGAAACAGATTGACTTGGAAATGATTCTCTTTGCAAATTAAATTAACCTTAGAGACAAGTATTATATTTAAATGACGTGGGCCAGGTCTGTTTGCATTCTTGATCTTCTTCCTGCAATATATTGAGATAATAGGGAGAAGAAGAGAAGTCAATTGTCCCTTTGATCTTTTGATCAGTTAGTCCGGTTTATGCAGATAGAGGGAAAGCCCCTTCCAATGCCTTTTGATCTCTAAGGGCCTTATTCAAAATACCAAGGAGTCATATTTTGGGGTGAAATTTCCTGACCTCCTTCACTGTACTGTGATGGGCACAAGTGAGCTTCCTGGATGCTAAAAATTTCATGCATTGACTCCATTGTTTAAATCAGAATCTCTGAAGTAGGCCCCAGATAGCGCTATTTTAAAAGCCACTCACAAGGTCATAATGTGCAGCCAGGGTTGACTACCACAGTTCTAGACCAAAAGAAAGAGAAAGGGGTAGGGGAACTTACCTTGGGGAACACCATTATTGCCATCCTCCCTCTTTTTGTAGATGTATCTATCTCTTCAGTAACACTGATATGGGGAGATGTAATCAGAATTCTTCTCCAAGGTCCATTCCATTAGTCTGGTAGAAATATGCTTTGATGAGCTGCTTGGGGCAAGAGGTGAGTCCTCTCAAGGGCACAAAAAGTAGCAGTTCCCCAAATCACGTGCATATGACAAGGAGAGGGATTACATGGTCTTTAAGAGATCAGAGAATAGAATGTAAAAAAGAGGGATAGGAAAGGAAAAAGAGCAAAGCAACCTGCTGTGAGCCTCCAAATCTTCCATGGCCTGAACTCCCGGTGCCTGGGGTAAGGATTTCTTGTGGACACAGTGTTTAGTGCTGAAGTTTCTGCATGAGTGACAAGTACAGTATAAAGTAGGAGCTGGAAAGTCAGAAATGTCTCAGTAGGGTTTGGGTCTCAACCATGGTGATAGATAATATGCATTGAGAGTACTTTAGACATTCATGAATTTGAAAAAAGGTAAAAGATATTGTCATATCATAATGGAATAGAAGCTGTTGATATCAGATGGTCACCTTGTTCACAGGTTCACAGCTAGAGCTGCATTTATGAGGTTCTACAGAGAGCCATTGTGACCAAAAATGCCCCTCTCCATGTTAAACTCCTGGAGGGTACTCATAAACCAGGACTTCCCAAGACTGTCCCGTGGAACTTGACTTCTAAGGAGGTTAAATGAAAAAACTAACAAGGGTGTCATGATCAAAGAAGCTTGGGAAATAGTCTAAATGAAAGGACCTCCCAAGGCTTTAATATGCTAATGTGAATGCTGATGTTCCAAGAGGGGAGGTATAGACTACAACCTTCATGTCTGTTCTCACAAAATATCTCAAAGAACCAAAATTCCCTGAGAGTTATTTTGGGAAACACCACTGCTGGTCTATGTATGAACGACCAGTGCTACATAGAATTGTTTTGCAAGAAATGAGCAGGAGACACAAATGAATAAGGACACACCCTGATACCTTTTAAATTGGTCTACTTTTTTCAACCAAAAACCAACAAAAGTAAGTAGTTTCCCCATTCAATGTCTTTTTCTAGAAACAAGGCTTGTTAAAAACAAGCTGTTGCCCCTGCCAGAGGCATCATGAAACCTATGAATGTTTATCCCCAAATCAACATTAACATGATGTAATAGTTCAGCAGGGTTTATCTCACTCATTCCTTGAAACTCAAATTCCCTGTTGAGAGTGAGGAAGACAGTCAGGAGCCTGAAAGTTAAGAATTCTTCTTCCTGAATTTCTCCTGTGGCACATTCATGATGTTTTATGCAGACTAAAGTTTAACGCAGACTGAGAAGCAGTTGGCATTTCACAGTGGGAGGTTAGAGTTAGAGTGATGGAGATAGTAATGGGGTGGGAGGCAGAAACTACACCCTTGGTATGTGACCTTGGCCAAATTCTCAGCTGTTTCATCTATAAAACGAGGATTAGATGGTCCTGAAGGTCCCTTGCAGGTCGAATCTATTTGTATCTGGATTGATTATTCAGTAACTAATGTAAGCTATTCCAAAGTTACTAGAAAAAACCTCAGATAACTCAGAACCTGCAAACAGGGCTGTTCTTAGGAAAGAGGCCCCAGAAGTTTTACAGCCATGATTCTCAGTGGGACTAGGGGCACAGAGGGCACAATGCTTCCTTTGAGAAAGCTTTCCCATCTTGTGAGCTTTTGATGCATCGGTCACTCCTGGGTCACCTTCCCTTACTCCATTGGATCACACAAAATCCCTGGGGTCACATGATGCTGGAAAAATGATAAAATGTCCAGGTCCTAAGTTCTACATGACGTTGCTGGTGAGTTCTGGTGGCTGGGGCTGTGGTCCTTCGTGCTCACTTAGTCCCCTCTAGCACCGTGCCCCTGTCCCTGACTTGGAGTTTGACCACCTTCTTCCCCTCTGCCCTGTACTTCCCCATGGATCACTGGACATCACCCAGTGAAACAAGTATTTTCCCGAGGGTTGTGAAGAGCTCAGTCTTTATACGTGCAACCACTTTCTACCATACCCTGGGAATGGTCAGTATGCCTTTCCTCAGAAGTAGTAAGCCAACAAATGGTTGGGTTTTCATACACTGTGATATTATTAATAAGTTCTCAATAATCCACCTAACTTTGTCCCCCTAATAAAATGTTTGCTGTCTAGTAGGGTTGAAGTGACCAGAACGTATATAATTTGATCCAAGCCCTCCCAGTGATTCTGGTATTCTCTCCACGTCTCCTCCATTCTACCCTTTCCTGGACCCTTTAGCTCCCAAATGTAAAGAAGCAGGCCATTTGTGTTGGCCTTAGTGACTTCTGAAAGGTTCTTTTCTTTTGGGGCATCAGCCCTCCTGCCTGAAACTGGGGGGAATCTATAAACAAAATATAGTCAGTGCTCCACATCCATGGGTCCTGCATCCAGGGAGCCAAACAATCAGAGCTAGAAAATATTTTTTAAAATGGATGATTGTGTCCATATTAAACACGTACAGACTTGTCATTATTCCCTAAACAATATAGTATAATAATTTACATAGCATTTACATTGTATTAGGTACTATAAGAAATCTAGAGATGATTTAAAAATATATGGGAGGATGTGTGTCGGTTCTATGCAACTACTACACCATTTTACATCAGGCACTTGAACATCCATAGATTTTGGTATCTGCAGGGGGATACCAATCCCCCTGCAGATACCAAAAAAAATGACTGTACGTTTTTATTCATGAGACCATTTCCCATTTAAGTACATTCTTCTAAAATGTCAGACTCTTTGATAATACCACAGCCACCTTCACAGTCTGAGCCCTTGGATGGATAACTGATCTAACCTCTAACCTCTTTCCACGTCCACTCCTGCCCTTCTATTCATTCCTCACACAGTAGCTACAGGGATATTTTAAAAATCTCATCAGTACTTGTCCACTGAAATCTCTTCTGGTTTCTGCTGCTCTTAGGACAGATTCTAAACACTCACTCCCATTCCCCAAGCTTCCGTCATGTTGGCCTTCTCTCCACACCTTCCTCCTTTGTGCATCGGGGCAAATGCTGGTCCTTCAGCCAAGGTCCTCCTCTCCCTGTTTCTTCATGTCGTCAACTGTAAGTCATCAACTAGGCGATAAACATGCCACTTCATTAGGTTAAGGAATCCATGGTCATCCCTCACAGCCCAGTCTGAAATTTATTTTAATGAGTAGTGCGTGGTAACAATCCAACTTATATTTTTATATGATCCAATTTATATTTTTACATGTCATATTTTTCCATATGAGAAGCCAATTTTTTGGCACCATTTATTGATTATTTGGCACTCCCCTTCACTGTGCAGTACTTTTCCCACATTTCTTAATTCCAATATATACCTATGTCTGCATCTACACTTTCTATTCTCTTTAATTGGTCTTCAGTGTCTATATCTGTACCATAACCACACTGTGTTGATTACTACATAGCTTTATAATACATCTTTGTATCTGGTAAGGAGAGTCCTCCCACTCCTTATTAATTTTTCTTCTTTAAAATTGTCTTTGTGATTCTTGGCTCCTCTCACTTCCATCGAAATTTTAGGATCAATTTATCAAGTTCTGTGAAGAACCCCTGTTGATTTTAATTGGAATTGCATTGAATTTTATAAATTTGGGGAGATTTTACATGTTTCTGACTTTTCATCCAGTAAGCGAGCATATGTTTCTATTTTATGTAAATCTTCTTGTATGCCCTTCTATAAGGTTTTAAAATATTCTTCATAAAGACATTAGGCATCTCTATTAGATTCTTAGGTCACTTACAGATCTTTGACACTATAAGTGGTATTTTTTTAAAAATATCCTTTAAATGCTTGTTCTTGATATATAGGAATAAATTCATTTTTCATAAGGTAATCTAGTATTTAGCAACTTTGATAAAGTCTGTTATTAATTGCAGTTATTTGTCTTTAACTTTGCTTAGATTTTCTATGTAGATATTAATTTTGCTTCCAAATAATGACAATTTCATTTTTCTTTACCTATCCTTTTAAATTTTATCTATTTTTGTATGTTATTGTGCTAACTATGACTTTTAGAACAATAACATTGAATAAAATTGGTATGGTAGACACCCTTGCCAGGTCTCACACTGTTAAGTATGATATTTGCTCTAAGAGTTTATGATTTTTCTTTCTCAGACTAAAAAAATTGTTATAAGTTTCTAGTATGAATTTTTATTGGATTTTACAAAATGCTTTCTCTGCATACCTAGAGATTATATGGCCTAAAATGAGATGCAGTTTTTCCCTCTTTTTCTATTTACTGAATCAATTTGTATAAGATGAGAATTATTTGTTCTTTGAAGAATTGTTAGGACTTCTTTATAACATCATTTAGACCTATAGCTGTTTTTCATTCCTTATTTATTTCTTGCACCTGCAGATTTTCTTTTTTCCATGTGAATTCAGTAAGACGTTTTTTAAAATCACTATGTATTTATAGACAGCATCATGCATTTCTACATGTTACACAAATTTTTGAATTAACTTGGTATGCCAGCTTTATAGAATCAGAATTCTGGGATTATTTTTAAGAAAAAATATTTTGATTACTATTGTGAATGAGGCCTCCCTTGTATTATGTATTCTAGCTAGTCAATACTGGTATATAAAAGGTATATTTGCATTCATTTCTAGTCACTTTGCTGAACTCTTTACAATGTGCCCAGCGTATTACCAGACTCAGTGGCCTGTAACTGCAAGATATTTTGTTTCCTTTTTTATTCAAATATAAGAATTGCTAGGCCTATTGCATGGACTATCAAAAATTTACACTTCTCCAGGGCTTCCCAGTCGATTTTTTGGAGTCCCCAAGGAACGTGTCAATGTCTCTGCTGGTGTTCTTGTTCACTTGTGCCTGCACCCCACCACACTCAGAACCACTGATCCTGCAAAGACAAGTAAATCCCCTCTCACCAGCTCATAATGCATTTCACGTGCCTCTCCGATTCTCTCCAAGCTTGGACATGACCCTCTTTCATAATTCCCAAGGTAGAGCTAAGAACAGGCTCATGTATTTACCAAAACTTATTGGTGAGCATCTAAGGAAGATGATCAAGTAACTTACAATGAAAAGAAAACTAGACTGTCATCAGACTTTTCAAGAGCAATGGTCCATTCCAGAAGCTAATTAGGTAATATATTTAAGATACCCAAGGAAAAAGAATGTGAACCACAATTTTTAGAACCAGCCAAACTGACTTTCAAGATTAAAGGCTCTGGGCCGGGCATGGTGGCTCACGCCTATAATCCTAGCACTCTGGGAGGCCGAGGCGGGTGGCTCGCTCAAGGTCAGGAGTTCAAGATTAAAGGCTCTAGATAAGCTATTATCAATATCTTAGAATTCCAGGAATATTTTTCCCTTAACCCTTTCCTGAGGGATCTACTAGAGAACAAACTTCGAACACTCAAAGATACATCAACATGAGTACTTGTAATAAGCACTAAGTACATAATTACTTATAGAACTAAGTTGAAAAGAAAGTTTAAAAGGCAAATTATAGTGTGCAATAGTTGTGGTCTCTGATGATGCAGTTACAGTGTAAGTAAAAAATGGGGGAAGATGGGAAGAGAATACACAAAATTTTAAAAATTGTTTTCAGTAATCCGGTGGTGAGATAGTATTGATATTAGTATTGTGAGCCACCCATTGTGTATGTAATGTAGGATAAAATAAATGAGTAATTGTGGCCTATTGTAATTCTATCATCCACTGTCTTCTCAAGAACCAGGATTCTTAGTATGGAAGAAAAAAGATACAGATCAAGTTAGAAGAGGTAAAGTAAAACCTCAATTGTCCTAAAGTAGAATTAGATGAGTTTGCCATTCAATTCACATTTATGAACATACATGTACGTATGTATTCATATGTATTCAAGAAGTCCTCATTTCAAGATCACAATCTGAGTACTAGGGATATCTCTGGATTGGTCCTAGATCTGTCCACTAAAAATTTCTGGAAACGAGAACCCATCCCAGTAACATGAGCTAACACCCAGAATATGATTTGCAATGAGGGCTTCTTGGAGCTATGACTAATTTCAGGAGAGTGGCAGAAAATACACAGGATGATCCTGGAACATGTTTTCATTCCATAAGGGTCATGTCAAAAGGTAACAATTTGAAGAGACTTCCTGTGACCAAAAATGGGGCAATTTGAGTTTTAATAAGGATGTTAACTGCAATGGATTGCTACATATTCAATACGTTTAAATCCACTAGTTTATAGTGCTCCTTAAAAAAAATTAGTCATATTTGGAGAAAGATTTGGGAAACCAACTCATCATTTTGAAAACTAACAATGGGAAAAGAATCGAGCACTCATCCTGTCTTTCCTATAGGAATTTTATCTCAGTAACGAAATAGTAGATGAGGGGAAGTAACTCTTCATAGAAAGATTCCAGTGAATAAATGAAGAAGAAATGAAATCCCCACTTTGCAGCCTATTTAATTCATAAATCTAAGCCTAGAGCAGCAGTAGCCACTAACATCACAAAAAGAGAGACAACAAGACGGTCTGTGCCTCCTGACAAAAGAACACAGTGTCAGCTATAGTCTTACCAAAATACACAAACCAACAAACAAACCTGAATCGGATCCAACTACCAATTTACAGTTAACACAGAGGGCAGAGGAACATGCTAAACTACACCATGATGATCTAATCAGAACAATCCAGACCAGGACAAACAACTCCTCAACAAATACTTTACCAGGGATAAAAGGAGTATGGGGCAAAAATTTAGGCTAAAGGACAAATTCAAAAACAGATTAAATTAAACTATAGTGTTTATGGATGCACATCTGGGTGGTAAAACCATTTCTTTAAAAAGAGAAGTGATCGCAATAAAGAATCAAGACAGTGGTTTCTTTTAGGGAAGAGGGACCCAGCATGTGGAGGGTTTATTGGGGAGCTAGCAAAGTTCTATTTCTTGATCTGGTGATGGTTACAAGATTATTGGCCTTATAACAGTTTATTAAAGTGTAATTTTATATCAAGAAGTTTTCTGTATCAGTTTCATTTTTTAATGAAAAATGTTTTTTAAAAAAATCTTCATTGAGTGCTTAAGGGATAACAGTACTACCATCCAAAACATGACTAAGTGCTACTAAAACTAATTACTTTGGGGAATCACAAGCCAAAATCTGATGTTAGCATTTATGTCGAGCTCATTCTGGGTTTTAGGAGAAAAATACTTAGTTCAAACCCCAGACAACCAGATCCCTAAGCTTCTTAAAACTTCGTCCTCCCTGCCCTTTCATATCAGTAAGAGAGAGAAGTCTACCCCTTCCCAGGAATAAAGCGCGTTCATTTGTCCCTGCCCTGGAATGATTGACAGTGGGAATATCCATTTGCTTTAATGACAACTCCCACCTGTATTCACAGAATGTAATCTGACCTCAGGACCGCAGAAAAGGAGCCCTAATGGCTGTGTGTATTTCCCAAATTATGGGCTATTTAATGTAAATAACAGCACATGGGGGATACCATCATTTGAGTCCCATTATATATTTAAGGAAAAATAATTTCTTTATCTGTTCAAAAGCACAGTCAGCTTAAAACCGACTGTGAAGGAATGAAGGAAAAACCTTTCCAAATGAAGGAAAAACCTTCATTCATGTCATGAGCAAGGCATTATCTTTTAATTCTAAAATGCATATCAAGATGAATGGTGTACTGTTTTCTCCTTTAAAAACAGCTTCCCAGTTGGGATTTTTTTTTTCCCTCAAATCCTAAATTGGGATTTTTCTCAAAACAAAGGTCTCATAATAAAGGAAATTTTAACTTTTAAAAATGGAAAACTCCAACAACCATCAAAAGACAGTTCTCCCCTAGTGCTGCAAATCAGATCAAATCCTAAATTTTATCTTCATTGGGCACTTGCTATAACTAATCCTAGTCATTGATCAAAGACAAAAAAAAATTCCCCCCCTTTTTTTTTAGCTCTTGGCTCTGTCTATAATTGTATAACCACCTCTAATTCTTTCAAAATAATCATAACACTTCAAAGATATTAAGCCATCCTATAGGAAGAATTAGTCTCCTTTATTTGTTCTCACCTTTTATTACTGTGTGTGACAGAGACCGCAGGCTGGACACCGCGTCCTTTCTTTCCTCCTTCCCAGATCCGTGGCTGGAGTAGATGTCCCCATTTATCTTGCAGTTGTTCCACGTGACCAAGTTCTCACCAGTGGAATCTGAACAGAAATAAAATGTACCTCTTCTGGAACTGGGGCACTACACTACCCAGTCACTTTCCTCCGCGCTCTTTCCTCTTTGTGGCCACCTGGGATGATAACTATAAGGAAATCTCGGCAGCCACGCGTTGAAAATGGCATACTCTCTGTTACACCTGAGTCTCTGAAAAACAGTATCACTGCTGCTGCTGGCCTGAATGCCCTCCTCGAGAGAGGAATGCATTTCTATTTGACCCACTGCATGTTACAGGCCTCTGTGTTTACCATTTTCCCTAAACAATATGGGAATCAGCACCTAAAAGTAAGCGCCATAACAAACACCTAAAATGGATAGTGTTGGCTTAGTGTTCAGCCTAAAGGCAAGAAGAAAATGGATATCAAAGGCTTAAAAGCTAGAGTTCCATGCTATCCATGGAGAAAAAAAAAAACACTTTAAAAAGTTATCGTCTATGATAACTTGGAAGGCAGATCGAGAATCTATTGAGCCTGTGCCTCTAGGGAAAGTGATTGGAGAGAGCAAGAATATTAGTGCATGTTGGCTGTATTTGTTGTTTTTAGCTTTTAGCTAAGTACTACAAAAGAGAGATGAACTCAGGCAAGAACTGAATGGTTAGCCAGCTGAAGTGGAACGGGAAAAAAAAAATTCAAGGCTTCTTGGGGCTGGAAAAAACTGATGGTTTCTGTACCTTGAATACTAGAAGATAAGATTTGTAGGTCAGAAAAAGGAGACCCAGACCAGTGGGAAAGATAGTATCAATGATGTTGCTTTGCCACCCAAGCCTGTTTCAGACGTCAATATAGATTCCTTAATGGTAAGGTAGATGAGGTGATCAAGGAAGATAAACTTCACAAGAGGTCTAGAAGAAAGAATTTTGGGTTTATTTACTAGCACATGAAACTGACTGGAAACAAGTAGGTCAGACACCTATCAAGTTTTTGAGAAAACTGCAAAGCCCTAGAAACCACAAGCTTGAATCTGTAAAATTACCTTCATGCAACAGAAGACAGTGGGCTCTGAAAAATGGACAACTCCTAATAACAGACTCCCTGATATTTACCTCACATGTGGCCGCAGAGGACAACAGACGAGAATGTTCTCTAGGCAGTTGGAGCCAAGGGCCCCAGAGGAAAATGGGCAATGAAGTTCCTTCTTGCAGAGAACAGACACAGGGTCTATCAAGACGTTTTATTTTAGGGCTTGCGGATCTTCACAATACCTACTCAACAGAATCCTATCACTGCTCTGAACCAGGGACTTCTTTGAGCGTTTTTATTGTGGTTAGTCTGTCCACATTTGCACATTGGATGGGAAGATGGAGCACAAACAACTTTTCTTTTAGATCAAAGGATGCTGGGCCTTGAAGAACCATATTTGGACTTTCAGAAGAGGCCTAAGCATCCCCCGGAGAGCCTAGACTTTGGGATAGAAGCAATAACTAGACACAATTTGGAGTTTCTCCCCTGAGGAATATGTGAGTAGGCTTTAAGGAAGGGATGATGGTGGCCAAGTGGGCTAACTGTGATAGCAATTGCTAGCTATCTACAAAAATTCCATTCTTCCCTTCTTTCTGGGCACCCAGCTAGACCTCTCCTGCAGTGAAGTGACTAAGTTTTCTTCAGTGAAATATGATTGCAGAGATAGATGCCATTTCTATGCTTGGCCCATACAAGCCTCTCACACTTGTCCCAATATGTCCTTTCCTCCTACTGGCTGATTGATGTAGCAAAGCTTTGGATGACCTCTAGTTGCCACATACTGAGGATGAAAAAAGCCATCATCAACCTGGGTCCCTAAATGACTGTGGAGGACACCTGCCATCAGCCCTATCCTGTTATAATGACTTTTTGTTTTTTTTAAGTCATTGAAATTTGGGTTTTATTTTAACTGCAGCTTAGCATACTCTAATACATTATGGTAAAAAGTAGCAATGTCTATTTTTGCAGAATTTGCTAACTTTCCCAAGAAAGGATACAGTTGACCATTGAATCCAAGACCTTTATACTGTCTCTCACTATCATCCTTCTTGGCAAGATTAGATTGCATGGTCCCTTCTTATGACTACCTTGAATAAATATGCTCCTAATCTCTTCTTTCTTCTCCCTTTCCCTCCCTTCGTCTCTTTTCCTCTCCTCTCTTCCCCCACCCTCCTGTTGTACTCTCCTGGCAAAACCCCAGCTCTGGTTTCATCCAACTCTACCTACTCCCACACTCACAGCTTCCTGTGGCTAGTTGCACTTTAAATTCTCAACTGCGGATGCAAAATAAGACCATATAGTTCTGCCCAGCAATCTCATTACGTTTCCATAGTTCATTCACTCATCCAGTCTCTTACACAGCTATTTCATACTTTCTCTTCTCTCCACAAATCTCCAGTTCCTCCCCCTTCTTCCTCATTCTCAGCTGATGAGTTTGAATTCTACTTCAATAGGAAAATAGAAGCAATCAAGGGAAAATTTCCATTGGTTCTCACCACCTCCTCTGCTGCCTACCTGCATCTGTTCCTGTGTAATTTGCCTTCCCTCCTGGGTGAGCTGTCTGTGCTCCTTTCTAAAGCCAAAATCTCCATATGTGCACTGGGCACCATTTCCTCTCGTCTTCTTAAGGATCTTACTCCGACAATTCTCTCCTCTCTCTCTCCTGCATCATCAAAATTCCCTTCTACGCTGGATCTTTCCCATCAACACACAGAACATCTTGCAATATATTCCATCTTAAAAACAAAAAGCAAAAAAAAAAAAAAACAACATGACTCCACATTATTCTCCAACTATCCCCTTTCTTTGCTAGCTTTTAGAGATGTATTATTTAAAATAAGTGTCTATATTCAATCTCTTTTTACTCCAATGTCATTCTCTCTTG